>NW_019291336.1:0-24702 GCF_000500325.1 Leptinotarsa decemlineata | reverse complement strand
AATATCGAAATTAATTTATATCTTCTAAACGGTAATAGATAGGTATAGGGAAATAGTATATGAATTTGTTGAAAAAGTGATAATGAATCATAATATGATATTATATACGGGGTGTTCCATTTGAAAAATCAAAGAAGCTGCTAATTTATAGTAGAAGCGACAACGCCGCTTCGTCTGAAATATTTTAGGCGTGTAGGTCATATTGCCTGAAATTTGTATTTTTGAGTCACCGAATGATGTAGGTGTTTTAGGTGGAGCTCATTAACGAACCAAAGGTACTATTGATGTTGTATATGTTACCTTATGCCTTCTTTTTCTAATCACAGTTTCACAATGAATATCTTCAAAAATAATAATATTTACTTTTGCAATGTAAACAAAGTTTTGAAGCTATTTCCCTCTAGAAACTCCCAATTCAAACAATAATTCCACTGTACAATAACTATTACTGAGAATGATGAATAGACAACTCATAACATGCTTGTTGATGTTTGTCTCGATAGGGTTAGTAATTATTCATGAATTAATTTGTTTATATCGTTCGAAATATATAGTATGCATAAAATCTGCCGACTGATTATCTTGTTATTCAGAATCGACAATATCCTCCCCAGGGTTTCACTCTACCAAATGAATTTTTGAACCTTACCTAATATACATTTACAACAGCAAGACCGTTCGGTTATATTTTTATAAAAAAATAATAATTAACAAACGTATTTACCTGAGAAGCTTAAAAAAACATATGCATTTTGGGACGCTCGATAGAAGTGAGAAATTAATCTAAGTTGACCTATTTGCTATTGAAATTGTTTAAAGTTCATGTATGATAATGTAGGGAAAAGTTATTTATTAATAAAATCTTTTATTGACTATTTTTTATGTACATATATTATAGCTACCACAAACCAAATGTTATTTTTGTAGGATTAAATAATGATACTGATAATGTAAACACAGAAAATTAATATCATCATTTTTAAGCCACATTTCACATAATAAAAGTGCTTGCTGGTTAGATTTTTACAAAATTGTCAACAGTAATGTTTATCGCACACTAAACACTGAGCGTCTGTCCGACGAGAGAGAAGGAGCCTACCTTTCGCTGACGTATGCGTGAGAGAAAGACAGACTGGGGCTGTAGCAAATTGCTTAGTTAGCAAACTGCTAACTCACTCAATGCATGTACTCTTGTTTATGCAGAATTACATGCATGNCCGTGAAGGATAAAGGATCAGATTAGTAAAAAAAAAATTGATCATCAGAAAATCTCGAGCGCGTCAGATTAGGATAGGGTGAGTTAATTACATGCTAAAAAGTGTATATTCCAGTAATCTGACAATTTGAGAGTGACGTAAAGAAAGGGGAGGGCAGCAAAGTTGTAAAAAAAACGTCATCTCCATTTATTTTGAAGAAAATAATTCGATCACCTTGCGGTACCCGAAAAAGTAGTGAGATGTATCTGGTCAAGCTAGAGTCCAAACAGGTGGGTCATTTTCAGAAAGGGTGTATTTCATGGCGATTCCCTCAGTCCCCAGAGACCAGAGGCACAAGGTCACCCATTTCTTTCATATGGATGATCTTAAACATTATGCCTCTGGAGAGAAGGACCTTAATCAGTCCTTGAGAGTGGTGGAAGAGTACATGTATGCTATCGGCATAAAATTCGAGATAGACAAGTGTGCAATGGTCCATCTCAAAAGAGGACGATGCGGGGACTACGGAGAGGATGAGCAGCTCGTAGATGGAAGAATCCTATACCATTTGGATGTTGGAGAGACGTATACTTACCACGGGGAGGAACAAAATGTAATAGCAGCGGCAAGTATCAGTACAAACTTCGACAGATCTGGTCATCGGAACTGCCGGTCAAGAAAAAAGTTGCTGCCAAAAATATGCTTGCCGTTCCAATCTTACTCTACTCGTTTGGAGTAGTGAAGTGGGCTCGGAAGAAGCTGTATCAACTCGACGTAAAGCCCCGAAAAATGATGCATCTTGATAGGAGTTTGCATCCTAAATCGTCCGTTTCACGGTTGTACTTCCCCCGATAACAGGGAGCCGTGGACTTTTGAGTTTGGAGTGTCTACACTCAGAATGATACTGGATGTAAAGTTGACAAGAGTTCGGATCTCCTTCTCTGAATTGTCCGCGACCATAAGAGATCAGGAATTGGAGCATTTCTCGTTAGGGAAGCTGCCTGAGCAGCTGATGAACTCGGTTTAGTTTTCGACACTGAAAGAGGTGATTACTACTCTGTCACCAAGTTCAAACCCGTTCAGCAAAATGTTCACATAAAAGCCGCAGAGATCACCTCACTTCTGCGGAAACACAAGGATAAGCCACAGCTCCTGACTTTCGGCTCTACTCAAGTGGAGTAAGCTGAAGTCGGAAACTGAGCGATTCAACATGGCTTGCCAGGATGGTGTCTTCAACACCTTAGTCTACCGCAGTCGCGTGATGGGTATGGAGGTTCCTGTTCTGTCCGTGCGTGTCCTGTCCGTGTTGGACATATGCGGCTAAGACCGCATATGTCCAACATATGCGGTCTTAGCCTATATCCATCGACATAACGCGACCCTAAGAGTGCTATATTACCATCTACGGTCCTCTTACGGTATTGAATCTCCAGGGAATATTGAATCTGTTGTGGGGAACGGAAATTGCCGAATTTATTGGAACAATTTGTTCTCCACCCTCAGGCTCTCACAAGCTAATAAGCCTGATGTAGTCCTTCTCTACCACCAGAGCAAGACGATATTTGTCGTGTCGTCTGCTGGCGAGACGAATATCGTCCGTAAAGAGGAAGAAAATTGGATAAAATATCGAGATTTTCTCTTTGAACTCTGCAAACTATCCAGCGCTCCAGTTGGTATATTTTTAGCCTCCTAGGACTTACCAGTACGGAGAAACAGAGGTAAGTGTTAAGTTAATGACTTTCGAATTTATAAGTATATATTATTAGTATTTTGAATAATTCTTTTGGTACTTGTTTGAATCTATGTATTAGTTTATGATAGATACTATTGTTATTATTCATGATCCAGCAAACTATATCTGTTTTTTGATCACATATCAGAAGCACGATAGCAGAATATCGCCAGCATGTACATGTATCTTGTAAACGTTATTTTGAGTAATCATGAACATAGATTTTGTAACCAAAGATCCACAGACGACCTTCCATTATTGCATTCACTTTTGGGTAGCTATTTTGCGATGAGTGTGAAGATCCAAGTTGAGAAAAGGGAGCTTGGACACAAGATAGATCTCCTAAATGATTATTTGTGATTTTTTCTATCAAATCGCACATTTTAACTCTCGACTACACATTTTTAACGGACTAAAACTGTTGTCTGCATTATTTTCGAAACAATTATGTAATAATTCTAGAATACAGTAATACTCGCCAGTGATAATACTAGCATCCTAATACCAGCAGAACGCAAAACAAATTCCTGGTGAATTCACTAACTGCTAGACAGAAGATCACTGATGAATCAGATCATCTGAAGAAACTACTGTGTTGTAAAACACTTCTTGAGTAAAGTTCGTAGTGTGAAAATNATTAAAAACCAATACACTTGGCAACTCCGCTCTAGACACGATCAATTTTATTGGTCAACAGACACGCGGTCAATTTAAATTCTTGCTTTTCGAATTATTCTTTTTTCTGCAAATATAAAGAGATTTTGGGACCGATTAGGCTTGATAAGTATAATATACCCCTAACTCGATCAGTCTATAAGCAAACCAGTATCATTTTCCATAGCATGAAACAAGCCCATTGTTGAAGAAAGCCAATATCGGATTTTTGGCCTTTTGGTATTTCAAGTTACTACTAAAGTGTTCCTCTTTGAACTGAAACATTTGCTTTTTCAACCAATGCTTGAAAAAAAATGTTTCCGAGATTCATTCAAATGAAGACCAATAACATAAGCCACGCTGCATCAGTAGACATTTCAAACTGTATTAATTAGTTTTAATATGGATTTTCAACAAGTATCGGCCAGTTCTATTCAATTACGAGAAAACGACTCAATCATCATAAACATTTTTAAATGTCTCAGGAAACATTTTGTTTTCCAGTAGGAGCTTCCTTCCACTGGATCCCGTCTCTTTTGCTGCAATCATAATTGTTATTCTAGTATCAGACATGTTCTAACAGAGAGGTTTCTCCTTTGAATAGCCCTGTCTGTTACCTTTTTTTTCAAGGACAAAAAACAAGCACCACTGGAAAATCCTTAAGGCGCTCTCAGAGCGGTGCCATTTGGAAAAACGTTCTTAGGAAGTTTATTCCATATAAACGCAGTTCTCTAGATGAAAGAGTTCTTGAACAGTAAAGTTCGCGGTGCACTGAGTTGAACCTCAAAACAATGAGCAGCCACAGTCCTTAGCGTATTTCTGATATGGACTCTTGGTGGAATCAAATGTGCCAAGTCACTTCAACACGCTCCGTGAAAGTATCTATAGAAGAGAGACAAATCTCCAACCTTTTTTCGATGTCCCAGGCTATCAAGGTTGCACGTGATGTTCAAGTCTCCAATTAGGCGAATGGCTCTTTTCTGGATGGAATCCAACAACTTCAGGGTATGTTTGTGGGCAGAGCTCCATACATGAGAACACTATTCCAAAGAAGGTCTGATCTGAGCTCAATAAAGCATCAAAAGTTGCTGAGGTGTGTACAGTTTTCTGGTTCGGAACAGTGTTCCAAACTTTTGAGAAGCAGCCTTTTCAGTTCCAGCGACATGATCCTGCCAAGACATATTGGTGTCCATTTTAACCCCCAACAAACTTATCGAATCAGAAAGCGGATATTATTATATCAGGTCTTCTTGTCTTCTTGGAGAAAACCGATGCCTGGGTTTTTGTAGCATCGATTTGAACCTAGTGACTTTCATCCCAATTCGAAATCACTTCTAGATCCTCATTAAGATATGCAATCACCTGTTGCCGGTGAAGATGTGCCTCCGAAGCCGATGTCCTGGAATACAAATGAAATGACAAGTGTGCTGTCTTCAACAAACCAATATATTGGATTTTTATTTTTTTCCAATTGATAAACAATAAACAGTGGGTCGGAGGCAATATCAATCCAGCATTGATTGTGGAAATATTCGAGAGATTTCCATCTAGGTCATCGTCCATCCTGTCCTTTCCAGTAAGGTGAAGAGGTCACTAGAATACATCTTCTTTATATTGACAGGTGTAGGCCAAGACTCGCCGAACACACACTCTCTTTGGCAACCTTGTCTCACGGTGGCCTCCGCGAAGGTTTTGGAAGGTGCAGCGACATTACTGTCGTTGCGCGGCTTTTTCAACCTTCTTGGGGTTCCCCCCGTTCAGGTGCACAAGTCAGGGAGCTTTCCTGCAGGGACAGCCGGTTCCTTGCCTTTATTTAAGGCGGAGCTCTTGGCGCCCCCCGCAGAAAGTACCATTGCTGTTGGAGGTGAAGTGGGAGAGGAGGAGGGTGCACTTATAGTTGCTGCCACTGCTGCCTCTTTTGCTTTCTTTCTCCTTTCGTCCTCGGCGCCGCAAATGCGCTTACGCCTTGGTCTTTGTGGTATATCACGAGGTGATCTGCTATGTCCAGCCTCATTCCAAGAAGTAGATTGGGGTGGACATTTCTGTTCATTCCCAGCCACCGCCTCAGGCTGATTATAATGAGGTTTCGCCCAGTTCGCCAAGAGGATCGTTCGTAACCTCATATCACCCTGTGATCATTCAGCTGTCGATACGATTCCTAACACCTTGCTTGGGTAGGCTGGTCCACGGTGGCATGTTTTGCAAAGGCTTTTGGGGAGTTTTAGTTCCCCTCACCCTACTTATTTCTGCCACTGACTAGGAGTCCGGCGATCCCGTCCGTAAGGCCACATTGACTTCCCGGACAAGGCCTCCACTCCCCTGGCCGTTTCCCTATACGCCACCTGGGGACGCGCCCGATAGGTAGCCCAACCCACGGGTAATAGTACCTACATAATAATGTAATAATACAATACATGTACAATTCATTCATAACCACAACTGTCAATATACGAGAACCGCAGGTAAAAATATTACAAAAATATTAAATAAATAGTTCAATATTAATTGACGAAAACTGATTTAAGATGAAGTTCAGTGTAATAATGTGAAGACACCAATTTAATTAGCATGTATACAAGAGTTTTTATTGTGAATGAAACTGGCAGATATTTCATGGAAATCCATATTAAACTTGCTGATTAGATTTATTTCAATTTTCACTATGAAAGGTAAGCTTCCTAATCGCGTACCTATACCATGTGTTTCGCTTCTATTTTGGCGTTTTTTCATAAACTACACTTTACTTTGATCTCCACAAACTTTATTAGAGAAACATATCACGACATTTTTGGGAAAGAAAGTTTTTGGCTTTCTACTACTCCATCAACATGGAGTCGTAGAAAGCCAAAAACTTTCNAGGGAAAAGTTATTTATTGATAAAATCTTTTATTGATTATTTTTTATGTACATATATTATAGCTACCACAAACCAAATGTTATTTTTGTAGGATTAAATAATGATACTGATAATGTAAACACAGAAAATTAATATCATCATTTTTAAGCCACATTTCACATAATAAAAGTGCTTGCTGGTTAGATTTTTACAAAATTGTCAACAGTAATGTTTATCGCACACTAAACACTGAGCGTCTGTCCGACGAGAGAGAAGGAGCCTACCTTTCGCTGACGTATGCGTGAGAGAAAGACAGACTGGGGCTGTAGCAAATTGCTTAGTTAGCAAACTGCTAACTCACTCAATGCATGTACTCTTGTTTATGCAGAATTACATGCATGATAATCAATTACCATATCTTGAACGATGACGTGAGTCGTAAAGGTTGTGACTCTCCAATTATCGGAAATTTGATATTGAATGGAGATGCATGTGTGAGCCCTTTTGACTATGTTTCGGGAAAATTTTGCTGACGTCGATAAGCTGCATCGGATGATTAGAATTAATTTAAAAGGATATAGATCAGATTATACGCAATACAATCGGTTTTAATAAATTGATGGATCTAGCCGTTATTACATGGTAGGAAATCATAATGAAGAAAAGAGAATTGAAACTTTTTACCACTTTTATTTGTAACTAACGTTAATGCAGTTTCGTCCTATAAGGACATTTTCAAACTACAGTAAACTCGTGCATAAGTTCGAAAATGTCCTTAAAGGACGAAACTGTAGTAACGTTAGTTACAAATAAAAGTGCCAAAAACATAAAAAGTTTCAATTCTCCTTTCTTTACAATCGGTTTTATTGTGGTTTTCAAAAAACAACTGATTTGGCGAATGCGATGGTTATATAATGTGTCCAAACAAGAACATTTTGAAAACGCTAAAAATTTCAGTGTTGAAAATCATCCCAGGTTCTTCAATGCAAGCTATAAATGCAAATAAAAAATAATCAATAGTAATGAACTGTACAACCGAAGAATTCTGGTCAGTTAGAAGCGATTGGACAAAATTTCGCCAAGACTACAATTCCCACTAACACAAACGTTTGTCAAAAGTATATTGCCTGCGAAATTAGGATTTTTTTTCTATAATTTAGCCACTCACTGTATATATTGAACGGGACACATCAAAGTTATGTTCTTGTCATCTAGATAAAATACAGCTTCTGAATGATACTCAAACCATCCTGTATGCAAGCTTGATCCATTCTGTGTACATTATAACCTACGTTGGTATCCATGTAATTACCAAAAGGTAGTTCGGCCCAGGCTAGTCGATTATTGTCGGGGCTGGACGTGGGTAAGGACAATATGTTTTTTTTTACAGTCGAAATAGATGGAAAAAAGTAAGCCCTGGGGCGCCAGTTGAACGGATTCAACAAGGAAGGGGTTGGAGAAATAACCAAAAAGTCAACAAGAAAGCTCCAAGCTTGAAATTTATATTAAATTGATATATAGAAAGAAATATTCACAAACTTCACTACCAACTGTGTAATAACTCAAAAATTGATTTTCATGTGTTATTTGCAACGAACTAATGTAAAAAAACAGGCAAATATATCTACATCAAGTTTAAAGAACCAATACCTAATACAAAAAAACGTTCACAGTAAATTAACACAGTATATTAATACGCCGCTATAGGCCGTTTTGATCACGATATTACTACTGGAGAACTCTTACTTCGGAACAATATCGAATCAAAAGATTCGAGTATTGTAACACCTTAGTCTACCGCAGTCGCGTGATGGGTATAGAGGTTCCTGACACAAGGTGCAGGGCCTGCCGCGAGACATCCGAGACCCTAATGCACTTTCTATCAGCATGTCCAACATATGCGGTCTTAGCATATATCCATCGACATAACGCGACTCTAAGAGTGCTATATCACCATCTAAGGTCCTCTTACGGTATTGACGAGACACCGGTGTTGCCCTATCTCCAGGAAATATTGAATCTGTTGTGGGGAACGAAAATTGCCGAATTCATTGGAACAATTTGTTCTCCACCCTCAGGCTCTTACAAGCTAATAAGCCTGATGTAGTACTTCTCTACCACCAGAGCAAGACGATATTTGTCGTGTCGTCACCTGGCGAGACGAATATCGTCCGAAAAGAGGAAGAAAATTGAATAAAATATCGAGATTTTCTCTTTGAACTCTGCAAACTATCCAGCGCTCCAGTTGGTATATTTTTAGCCTCCAAGGACTTACCAGTACGGAGAAACAGAGGTAAATAAGTGAGTGTTAAGTTAATGACTTTCGAATTTATAAGTATATATTATTAGTATTTTGAATAATTCTTTTGGTACTTGTTTGAATCTATGTATTAGTTTATGATAGATACTATTGATATTATTCATGATCCAGAAAACTATATCTGTTTTTTGATCACATATCAGAAGCACGATAGCAGATTATCGCCAGCATGTACACATGTATCTTGTAAACGTTATTTTGAGTAATCATGAACATAGATTTTGTAACCAAAGATCCACAGACGACCTTCCATTATTGCATTCACTTTTGGGTAGCTATTTTGCGATGAGTGTGAAGATCCAAGTTGAGAAAAGGGAGCTTGGACACAAGATAGATCTCCTAAATGATTATTTGTGATTTTTTCTGTCAAATCGCACATTTTAACTCTCGACTACACATTTTTAACGGACTAAAACTGTTGTCTGCATTATTTTCGAAACAATTATGTAATAATTCAAGAATACAGTAATACTCGCCAGTGATAATACTATCATCCTAGTACCAGCAGAACGCAAAACAAATTTCTGGTGAATTCACTAACTGCTAGACAGAAGATCACTGATGAATCAGATCATCTGAAGAAACTACTGTGTTGTAAAACACTTCTTGAGTAAAGTTCGTAGTGTGAAAATTGTTCGATTGTTATCGTCAATAGTAATATTGCTTTCCATCAAAGGAATTAGTCAGTGTATTCATAAAGATCAATTTGTGGAATTTTAATGTTATTTGGGGTTCAGATTTTGGGTTTGATTATTCTGCTTGAAATTTTTATAGTCTACTCTATATGAAAAAGACTATTTTGGAGAACAAATTTTCCAAATCTCTCCACTACCCATATTACTTGTATTTTCTACTCATATAATTGTTCAGTCAGTGTTATATTAATGCTACTTTCACCTCACATGGAAATATTGCCTATTACTTTCACAACAGTAATATTTTCACATGAACTGTTATTTCCCAATTCGTCTGCGTGACGGTCGTTGCCGTTTTACGAATGTTCCATCCGGAAAATTGCAGATAGCAAGAACATAAATCTTTCCACTCTTCCAGGGAAAACGTTAAAACCTATCATATGTCAGAGCTTAACTTCAGAAAACGAGACTTTGGATTACCCTGTCGGAATTGTGAGACATACATGCTTTTGGAAGTGAAGGTTTGGATTTTCTTTATTTCAAGGGATTTACAAAAAGTATCGAAACAATTGTTTTCGAATGAATGAATTGAAGAGTTCAGATGAGTTGGCAAAAGGAGAAATGATAATGTGTATGGAAATGAAGGATAAAATTCCTAATGTTTTCAATTCCTGACTCTCTCTTACTTTTTGTTGTTCACTGAAATATCACAAAAAAATCAAATAAAATCGATTCAACCAATTTTATTGACAAATCACATTTTATGAGAATAGTTAAACTACATTTCTCATAACTATATATGTACAATGATAGTAGAAACATTTTGAAAAATTTTGCATCAATTCTTTCTGGTACTTTGAAAAGAACATTCGCTAACTCCAGATAATACTTTCTGTGGAGAATACTTGAAGTTGAAATAAAAAACTGTGTCATCAAATTCAATATTTTTGTTCCCCTCTTATTTATAGTCACTTTTTAAATGATTTCTATAAAGTCTTGGAAGAGTAGAAGGATTGTAGTTCTTTCTTTTCAATACTTTCACTAATTTTTTTCTCATCATTTTATCCTTTGGGAACCTAAACTCATTATATAAAATAATATAGTCCTTAGCTCGCACAAGTTCTCAACTTTTGAGAGTTGTCGTTCGTATGGGGGCGACAGCTGATTAACGGAAAAACAGATTTTAAACAGATTCTTTATACAGATAAACTCACTTATAAACCGATGCGCTTTCTGTTTTCTTGTGCTTTTCCGTACAATTAAAATCAGCACAAGAATGCACCATATTAATATTCAAATATATCTCTAAAACACTTTTAAAACATTCACAAACTAAACTCGATGAAAAAACGAATTGTTCCTACGCGAGCTGTCAGCTAAGAAAAAGTTAAAACTCAATGTTGCAAAAACAAGCAGAATGGATCCGGTATGACATACAATCCCGAATAAACCAATGAATTGTGATATGGGTACTCCATTTTCCTGAGAAAATGAACGATCAATTACAATTTTGACCCACCTTTTACAAAAAACCGTTCTTTAATTTGATAATTGTAACAGTTGTATTCACACCGAGTTGACAACAATAACAACAGAAATGGCGTCTGTCAAATTGAATCATCAGATCTGTGATTGGATATTAAAATCCAATACACTTGGCAACTCCGCTCTAGACACGATCAATTTCATTGGTCAACAGACATGCGGCCAATTTAAATTCTTGCTTTTCGATTTATTCTTTTTTCTGCAAATATAAAGAGATTTTGGGACCGATTAGGCTTGATAAGTATAATATACCCCTAACTCGATCAGTCTATGAGCAAACCAGTATCATTTTCCATAGCATGAAACAAGCCCATTGTTGAAGAAAGCCAATATCGGCTTTTTGGCCGAGTTACTACTAAAGTGTTTCACTTTAAACTGAAACATTTGGTTTTTGAACCAATGATCGAAAAAAAAATGTTTCCGTGATTCATTCAATTGAAGAACAATAACATAAGCCACGCTGCATCTGTAGACATTTCAAACAAATATTTCCATAACTAACGTATTCTAAAAACACTTCATTGTGTGATTTTCACTAGATAGTTTTACAAAAACGCAGCACGTGTTTCGCCATACAATGGCTTCCTCGGGCGTGTCTTAATATTAAGAAACACGTATTGCGTTTTTGTGAAACTATCTAGTGAAAATCACACAATAAAGTGTTTTAACAATACGTTATTTCAAATTGTATTAATTAGTTTTAATTGGATTTTCAACTAGTATCGGCCTGTTCTATTCAATAACGAGAAAACGACTCAATCATCATAAACATTTTTAAATATCTCTGTTGTCTTCGTGCTTCCACATTACTCTCGTACATTACATATAGTGAGTGAATATTCAGGAAACATTTTGTTTTCCAATAGGAGCTTCCTTCCACTGGATCCCGTTTCTTTTGCTGCAACCATAATTGTTATTCTAGTATCAGACATGTTCTAAAAGAGCGGTTTCTTCTTTGAATAGTCCTGTCTGTTATCTTTTTTTTAAGGACAAAAACAAGCACCACAGGAAAATCCGTAAGGCGCTCTCAGAGCGGTGCCATTTGGAAAAACGTTCTTAGGAAGTTTATTCCATATAAACGCAGTTCTCTGGATGAAAGAGTTCTTGAAGAGAGAAGTTTGAGGTGCACTGAGTTGAACCTCAAAACAATGAGCAGCCATAATCCTTCGCGTATTTCTGATATGTACCGCCCTTGGTGGAATCGAATGTGTCATGTCACTTGAACACCTCTCGTGAAAGTATCTATAGAAGAGAGACAAATCTCCAACCTTTTTCGATGTCCCAGGCTATCAAGGTTGCACGTGATGTTCGAGTCTTCAGTTAGGCGAATGGCTCTTTTCTGGATGAGATCCAGCAACTTCAGGGTATGTTTGGGGGCAGAACTCCATACATGAGAACACTATTCCAAAGAAGGTTTGATATGAGCTTCACAAAGCATCAAAAGTTACAGTGTTCCAAGCTTTTGAAAAGCAGTCTTTGCAATTCCAGCAATTTGCAATTGAATCATCCGCTTGTGTTAGTAGTGGAATTGTGGATTCCGTAAAGTGCTGATTAACAACTTTAGCTACCGACCAGAAGGACCTAGACCTATTGGGATTGGCAAGCAATCTGTTTCACCTGCATCGAATAGGTTATCGGAGCGATAACCTTTACATGTTTTGCTGTTTTTGACTGCCATCTGATTTAATTTTTTCTCACTTCATGGGTTGATTGCTTTCCTCCAACTTTTTCATGACATTCATTCCAACAATGTAGTTACCTGAACTGGTTTGTGGAAGTTCCTGTGAAAGAGTTATTCCGGCACTTTTTTCAAACATTTTGCCATGAAATTTCAAAGTACTTATGTGGAAAAAATGATTCATTGATGCACGATAAACTAGTCTGACACATCAAATCAAATTTCTGCTACTTGTAGATAATGAGAGTTGGCTTTCGACTCACCTGGTCCATACGCACCAAAGACAGCGTGGACCCAACGTGTTTATCTGGCAGAAGATAGATAACACATATTCATTCATTCATCCCAAAAGGCTGATTAGCCCTACTACATAATTGAAATATTTAATTTCAGTTCAATGCTGATACGTAATAATAACAGTACATCTGTATCTGTAGAGTAGATGAGTGTAGCCCCACAGCCCTTAGGCTACATGTGACCCATTGTATACCCTCCCGAGGAGTTGTCATCCTAGGTTATCGTCCATCCTGTCCTTTCCAGGAAGGTGGACAGGTCTCTGAGAGACATCTCCTTTATATCGGCAGGTGTAGGCCAAGACTCGCCGAACACACACTCTCTTTGGCAACCTTGAGGTGTCTCACGGTGGCCTCCGCGAAGGTTTTAGAAGGTGGAGCGACATTACTGTCATTGCGCGGCTTCTTCAACCTTCTTGGGGTTCCCTTCGTGGAGGTGCACAAGTGAGGGAGCTTTCCTGCAGGGACAACCGGTTCCTTGCCTTTATTTAAGGCGGAGCTCTTGGCGCCCGCCGCAGAAAGTACCATTGCTGTTGGAGGTGAAGTGGGGGAGGAGGAGGGTGCACTTATAGTTGCTGCCACTGCTGCCTCTTTCGCTTTCTTCTCGTTTTGTCCTCGGCGCCGCAAATGCGCTTACGCCTTGGCCTTTATAGTATATCACGAGGTGATCTGCTATGTCCAGCCTCATTCCAAGAAGTAGATTGGGGTGGACATTTCTGTTCATTCCCAGCCACCGCCTCAGGCTGATTATAATGAGGTTTCGCCCAGTTCCCCAAGAGGATCGTTCGTAATCTCATATCACCCTGCGATCATTCAGCTGTCGATACGATTCCTAACACCTTGCTTGGCTAGGCTGGTCCACGGTGGCATGTTTTGCAAAGGCTTTTGGGGGTTTTAGTTTCCCTCAATCTACTCATTTCTGCCACTGACCAGGAGTCCGGTGACCCCGTCCGTAAGACCACATTAGCTTCCCGGACAGGGCCTCCAGTCCGCTGGTCGTTCCCCTATCCGCCACCTGGGCACGCTCCCGATAGGTAGCCCAACCCACGGGTGATAGTACATAATAATTGAAATACAATTCATTCATAACCACAACTGTCAATATACGAGAACCGCAGCGCAGGTAAAAAATTTACAAAAATATGAAATAAATAGTTCAAAATTAATTGACGAAAACTGTTTTGAGATGAAGTTCAGTATAATAATGTTAAAACACCAATTTAATTAGCATGTATACAGAGTTTTTATTGTGAATGAAACTGGCAGATATTTGATGGAAATCCATATTAAACTTGCTAATAAGATTTATTTCAATTTTCACTATGAAAGGTATAGCGTCCTAATCGCGTACATATACCACGTGTTTCGCTGCTATTTTGGTGTTTTTTCATAAACTACACTTTACGATTTGGTCTCCACAAACTTTCTCTGAGAAACATATCACGACATGTTCCACTAATACAGTAGTTTCTTCAACAGTGATTTGAATACCCTTTTGGTATTCAAATTACTGTTGTAGTTCATGAAATTACTATGGATCTTCATCAAGTAATGGCTGGCTGAACCAATCAGAAAACTATTTAGGCGGTTAACATGTAAGATAATGTTGAATCATATTGTTCTGCATATCGTTTTACTCGTAATGGAGATATAAAATAAAGGTGATGATGATTTTTCCAAAACCATATGATGCCCCAAAAATTTCTACTTCATAAAAGAACCAGTCTTGTGAAGGAGAAAAATTATCTGACAATGAGTGTGTGAAATTTTTTTTGTAGTATTTTTCCAAATAGATCGAGAAAAAAATTGATACGAAATCGGTAAATTTCCCTTTTCTTGGCATGATGTCAACCTTCCAAATGACTGACCTTTTTATCCCCTATGAGGGAAACCCCTACGAGAGATATCTTCATGTTAAACGTTCTGTAAATCCATACTTACCGTACTAACCCTACATTCCCATCTCACTCAAAATACGTCCTCTATTATGAAATGTGAAATATCATCTGCATTCATACATATCTAGGATTAGCGCGTGAATATCCTTGGTATTTCTATAGAAATATCTGAAAGGACTGAAAGTTCTTAGGGAACTAGATTTGCCTACTTCCAGCATCAGTGAAGCTCAACTCCTCTGGAAATAAATTCAATTGAGTGAACTTTCAAATTACGTTTCTTTCGCTGAGCTCAATTTCTCCTAAAGTGAATGGAATAAACTAGCTAGTGTACAAATTTCTTCCATAAAATGAAGTTTTAATGCTACGGAATGGGGGAAACATTCAAAATAGCTTTCAACCCTAAGTGCAGTGGACTGGAATACAAATTACATCGATTTTTTAGATATTTTCTACATCGAAAATAACGGTTTTCACATAAACGGATCACACTTGAGACATTGAGGATGATGTATTGAAGGACGATTTTTTTTATAAAATTTGATTAGATTATTTGATATAATGAAGAAAAAAGAATTGAAACTGTCTATGTTTTTTAACACTTTTATTTGTAACTAACGTTACAGCAGTTTCATCCTATAAGGACATTTTCAAAACTTATACGTTAAATGTGGAAGAGCTTCATGAAGCAAGAGCCGAATCGATCCCTCTACGAAACCCTTCATCACTTGGAAGGATCGATTGCAGCTTTAGAAAATGATTCCTATGCAGATTATGTGAAACATGTTCTTTCTTACGAATCAATAGAGAGTTGTCCTCAAAATCTTGCCAAGGAAATTGGACTAGATAATTTAGGAAACATTTGCTACATGAATAGCATTTTACAAGTGTTGTTCATGACGAAGAATTTCAAGAACGAGGTTTTAAAGATGAACGAGAATGAGACTGTTTCCTACTTATCCACCAAACTCAAACACCTGTTCATGCAGCTGCAGTTTCGTAAGAATGTATCATCTTTTTCACCAACCGATTGCCTAGAGTCTTTGAAGTCCACTAGATACTTATTGAGACAACAAGAGGATTGTTTCGAATTCTTGGGGTTCTTGTTGAATACTCTTCGTGAGCAGAAAAATAGCAGAATCAATACTCCTGACCGCTCTGCATTGAATGATTCCGTACAGTCTATCTCGTCCTATGTTTGTACATTTTTTGCTGGAAAAATCCTTACTTGTTCACTTTGTAGTAAATGTTGAAGAGGTAGCAAAAACGTATGTGAATTTCTGGAACTTCAACTAGCGATTCTTAATATGACTAATAACCAGTCCGTGCAAAGATTATTGTCAAATCATCAGAAAATGGAAATTTTAACGATCGACTGTATTGCCAAACATGCGCCAAGCTAACTGACTGTTATAAGGAAACAAGTATATCTGAGGCAACAGTCAATCTCATAATAAAAATGATGATCATCAAACATGACTCAGCCTCGGACGGAAGCACCAAATTCTTATGAAATTTTAAAATAGATAAACACTTCAATCTAGCACTTCATCTAGAGCCTCTGGAGACACCCTACATTTTGTTTTATGGAAGAAAGGACATTAGCAGACCAAGTTCTCCAGATGATATGGTGCTGCAGGTTTTTCGGGTTTTCTTGCAGCTGAAAAAGCAAATGCGCCTCTGGAATCAATGAAGTCGCCCCGAAGCGCCAAATAACTCTTGTTGTTGTTTTACAATTTCATGATTTGTATTGAAAAGTTACCTATTAATATTTACATTAAATGCATAAGTTTCAATTCTCTTTTCTTCATTATGATTTCCTACCACGTATTAACAGCTGCATCTATCAATTTATTATTTGATATAGAACACAAGAAATGAAAAGTAATTTTTGGATGGCAAAGCAAACCTGGTAGTTTCATTCACAAATGAGAGTCTGAAGTTGGCCAAACAAAGCTTCGAGCTGTTCTAAAACTGGAGTGTCTTGGTTGAGTGGTGACAGATGTTCCAAGAGTTTGTTGTATTCACATATTGAGTCTTCCAGATGAGTGGTGAGCGGATTATCCACACTATCAAAGACTCTAGAAATGAACTCACCAGTGATTTATCAAGATCTTCGTAGTTAGTAACACGGATGAGAAGCGAAATGCCTATTAGTCACTCTGTACTTCGTTACACATTAGATGCGAATTGCATACAGTCGTGAGTGATTCCGGCTGAGGAGAATATATAAATCCTCAAATTTTGTGTATTTGAAGCATACCTCATGCATTCTCATCATATATTCTGTTTACGGGTTCATTACTCTTGCAATAATATATTAGAGTACATACCGGGGAGCCAGAAGCTTAGTCGCTTGTTATTCAAAACAATGCTTCATAGAACGTCTCACAATAAGTTTTTCTCCAACTTCCTACATTATTGGTTTCATCTCGACAAAAGGTAGTCTTTAACAGAGGAGGAAAATTGAGTGGTAAAAATTAATTGTGCAATGGAGATCATACATCTACTATATCAAAAGTAGAACACAAACTCTACTGAATCTAAAGAAATAAACTTTGAATGTTCGAGCCAGTAGGTTAAATGAACTGACGCCTATCAGAAAACAACGACTACACTGGCTAATACCACGAATGTCGTTGGATGATATCCGACAGGCGTCAGTTGTATTGCCAATTGCATATTCACGAAATTTTCTGTGAAGATTCTTGCACTGACGCCTGTCGGATATAATCCAACGCCGTTCGTGGTATTAGCCAGTGGAGTAGTTATTTTCTGATAGGCGTCAGCCCATTCAACCTACTGTCTGGGTATATCCGAGACTGGCTTGAACATTTGAAGTTCATTTATTTAGATTTGTTTACTGCCTATCTTCAAGCATAGCCCACTCAATAACAAGAAAACAAACTGTACTCACTGTGCACGATTTTTTTTTCTTTCAAGGACAAAACATAAGCACTACAGAAAAATCTTCAAGGCCTTCTGGGAGCGGTGCCTGTACGAAAGTACTGATTCATATTAGATTTGAACCGCTGGAGATTGAATCTTTTTGGAAAAACGTTCTCAGAAAGTTTATTCCACATGAACGGACTTCTCCAAATGAAAGAGTTCTTGAACAGTGAAGTTCGAGGTGTACTGAGTTCAACCTCAAAACGACGAGCAGCCACATTTCGTTGCGTTTTTCTGATATGTACCACTCTTGGTGGAATCAAACGTGCCAAGTCACTTGAACACTTCCCGTGAAAGTATCTATAGAAGACAGAGAAATCGCCAACCTTTCTTCGATAATCCAGACTATCAAGGTTGCAAGTGATGTTCGCGTCTCCAATCAGGCGGATGACTCTTTTCTGGATGGAATCCAGCAGCTTCAGGGTATGCTTAGGGGCGGAGCTCGATACATGAAAACAATACTCCAAAGAAGGTCTGATCTGAGCTTCATGAAGCATCAAAAGTTGCTGAGGTGTGTACAGTTTTTTGGTTCGGAACAGTTTCCAAACTTTTGAGGAGCAGCCTTTGCAGTTCCAGCCACATGATTGTGCCAAGACATATTGGTGTCCATTTTAACCCCCAACAAACTTATCGAAGCAGAAAGTGGAATTGCCTGACCTGACACTATCATATCCGGTTCGGAGATAATTTTCTTTTTGGAGAAAACCAATGTTTGAATTTTTGTGGCATTGAAGTGAACCTGGTTATACTCCCACCCCAATTCGAAATTACTTCCAGATCCTCATTAAAATATGCAACCTCCTGCTGTCGGTGAAGATGTTAACCGCCGCAGATATCCTGGAATCCAAATGTTATGACGAGACAAGTGTGCTGTCGTCAGCAGATCAATATATTAGATTCTCGGTTTTTTCCAATGAGTTGTTGGTATGAAATAGAAAGACGGTTGGAGACAAAATAGGTACCTGGGAAACACCAGCGTTGATGGTTAAAGTATTTGAGATGTATCCATCGACGGCCACTTGCAGGTAACGTTATTTCAGGAAGCTACAGAGCTACACACAGAAATTATCTGACAAGCCATAGCATCGAAGTTTGGCCAGCAAACCCTCATGCCACACACGCTCAAAGGCCTTAGAAAAATCAAGGGCACCAGCTCTTGATTCTCTCCTTGTTTCAAATATGGGTGACTTACGATAGAAGGTCGCCTGTTGATCTTTGTTTCCGAAAGCCATATTGATGATCGCTCAAGATGATGAAGCCTTCCAAATATTCAAGGATATGGTGGTTTACGGCTTTCTCCATGATTTTTGATATCACTGATATCATGAAATAGTTTTGAACACTTCCGAATATACTCGATGTGAGCACGGACTTTATTTTTCCAAAGGAAATGTCCTTCATTTCGTCACACAATAAGCTGCTTTGGAAAGTTCCACTCCATTAACCAAACATCAATGTATTCAGAATGTTTGAATATTTTTCAGTGAAATTTTCCAAGGATCATCAGATGAAATTTTGTCGAATATTATGCATCACTTGATTCAGTTAGTTTCAGTGCCGAGTTGAAAATTATTGAAGTTACACGAAGAATCGATTCGTGCATATTAATCAGTTTCGCTAATGTACTGAATAAGACACTACCAGAAGTTCCAAAAATAACTTTGCTTTCTGACTATATGCATTTACAGTTACAGAGAGTACGAACTTTCAACGCCGGTTTTTTACAAGCCATTAACAAAGTTTTTTTTTACTATAACGTGAATAAAAACCAGTGGCGGATGTAGGATAGAAGGGAGTTCAGGTGAGTTAGATATTTGTAAATGAAACCACCTCAAAACGGTCCGTCAGCCACAGACGGTCTCGTATTTCTGATATGTACCGCTCTTGGTGGAATCAAATGTGCCAAGTCACTTCAACACTTTCCGTGAAAGTATCTATAGAAAAGAGGCAAATCCTCAACCTCTTTTCGATGTTCCAGAGAATTAAGTTGCAAGTGATGTTCGCGTCTCCAATCAGGTGGAAGGCTTTTTCTGAATGGGAATCCAGCAGCTTTAGGATACGCTTAGGGGCGGAGTCCGAACATGAGAACACTACATCAAAGAAGGTCTGATCTGAGTTTTATAAAGCATCAAAAGTTGCTGAGGTGTGTACACTTTTCTGGTTCGGAACAGTGTTCCAAGTTTTTGAGAAGCAGCTCTTGCAACTCCACCGACATGATTATGATAAGACATATTGGTTGTAGTAACATGATATGGAATGGTAAATGTATCTTTTCTCAAATTGATGGAATGATTATCAGATCGCTCACTAATTAATCTGAACAAGTAATTAGGAGTTCTGCTTTCCAATAGTTTATATAAGAATACAGATATGAGATAACGAATTCTAAACTCAATATTCAGCTGATCTAATTTCAATAAATATGAAGTTACATGATCACGGTAGTTTATGCAGCACACAAATCTCATACAAGCATTTTGTATGCGTTGAAGTTTGTGTTTATTATAGTCTGGCAAAAAGTTGTAATACACTAAGCAGCAATACTCAATATGGGGATATATCAATGATTGAACTAATTTCAGTTGTGTTTCTTGAGAAAGCTGGAACTTGAACTCGTATAAGGATTTCAGTTTAAAAAAGCAAGTTTTGTAAATGTGTTTAACGTACTCGTTAAACGAGAGGGTGTTATCGATATATACACCTAAATTTTTTGCTGAATTCACCCAGTCAATCGGTTCTTTGCCAAGAAAAAGATGGAAATATATTTCCACTTAATTTCTCTGTAGGTCAGATCCTAAACTGAGGGCTACTGTTTTATTTGGATTTATTCCAAGGACATGATTTTTGGAAAGTAGAAGTTTATTTTCTAAATCTAAGTTCATCCTGGTGATAGCATGGTAAATATTATTAGATTGACTTGACCGATATAATTGAAAATCATCAGCATATAAATGTACGTCGCACTAGGATAACGTGGCAGGAAAGTGGAAAATGAAAAAAGAGAACATTAATGGACCTAGAATGCTACCTTGTGGTACAACAGAAGAAGTTTCCTGAAGAGATGAGCATAATTAGGAATTCAATTCAAGTAATACTACAGGTTACACGTGTTTCGCTATACAATAGCTTTTTCAAGTGTTTTCATTCATTAATTCCATCAATATTGTAATAATGCAAGTTTCTTGAAGAATACATTGATCTTCTGTTTGTCATATTCAGTTCAATTTTTCCTATCAATGAATATAACACTCTCTGTCCTCTCCCATGGCTGGCTAATTGATTGAACACTTTATGGCAATACACCTCCACAATTTTGATATAACCAACGAAACTACTGAATGAAATCAACATTCGACAATAACAGGAACAATAAAAAATCGTTCAGTTGTGAATTGCGTTAATAATAGCTCGAACGCAGCGCGGGGGCTTTCAGCGCAGCTTTGTTTTCCTATATCACCGAATTTCCGAGGGAAAAACAGCCAGTTGCGACGCGACATCGTCTCTTCCTGTATATTTCAGGAGTGTTTCAGATCACGAGCACGTGCTCAGTGCTTTCGCGCTATTCAGTTGTTTGACGGGAAAAGTCGACACTTCTGGAAAACTTTGCTGCATTCCTCATTCGTAGGTGTTTGTTCATTTACTTCAATGTGTTTCATTGATTCGAATGTAAAATGTGTATATAAAAACTTGTCGCCTCAGCCCCCTATATATACAGTTGGACCATAAAGCCCGCATCATATAGGATTTTTTATTAGTAGCTTCATTGGTTATTTGACTTCGACTCAATCTTTAATCCTATCGAGGTGGAAAATAACTGGAAGAAAATGTAGTAACATGATTCGCATTATCTACTGAATTTATTTTTTCCCGGAAAATATCAAAAGTGGTGTTATTTCTCAAAATATAGAACATTCTTACTTGAAGAAGTTTTTATAAATTAAATTGTTGGCTGGTATTCAAAATTTCAGCTGCAGAAGATGATTTTCACTTTTTCTCTATGCACTGCAAAAAAAGACCAAGAAATCTATATAAAAGTTTTGGCAATGTTTTATTTTAGACATGTTTCATCAAAGTAGCGTCATATTGTGTTTTTCTGCAAATGGGGCGATTGAAAATTTTGTCATAGGCGATGCAAATAAGTTTATTCGTTTTAGACCCTGTATGAATTTACTTCATGAAATTTCTTTTTTTCAGAAGCTAGGTTGTTTTTGAAAGTAATATTCATCAATATTTGAAACAAAGTTCAATAACGAGTCGAATTTTTCAATAAAAAAGTCATTCATAAAAAGTAAACGCATTGAAATCTCCACTGTGGTAATCAATAACACACTATTTTGACTTTATTCAGTTGAAATATTGAACTTAATATTGATAGTAATTACTTTTTTGTACAACTGTCACTAAAAGTGACATTTTTAATGGTTGCCAAGAGTATTATTGAAAAATGATGTTGACAAAGTAGCATGTTAAACTATTTTTAAAACTAGTGTTAACAGTATTTTTAACACGATTTTTTTCGACCATATAGCAATAAACAAAACATAATTATTTAAAGTCAAATTATACATAAAACACAAGTCACGTCACTACATTTTCTTGGGTAATTTTTCATCTTTATCAAAGCAGTCAAATTCCGGATGAAACTATCATTAAAAATAATTTTCATATGATGCGAACTGTGGCATATTTGCCAAAAATATTTTCACTCCCATTGGCCCTTAGTTGGTTGTAAGAATCTATTTTTTGTTGCTGTAAAACTGTGTGAAAACTGAATATAACCTTCATGTTTTTCATTGTTTTATGGATTGATAGAAATAATCCTACATAAACTCATTTTGGCATTAGCCAAGAAGACACAAAAAGATTCCTTATTGTGTGTATCCACTACATGAATTTGCGTTTCGCTACCAATTTTATTATCTTCAAAAAATATCCTCCATTAACCTTGAATGTCTCGTTTCTCTACATGCGATCTACACGCGAAAAATCAAGTGGGTTGATAAATTGTTATTAAATTACTGCGTGTTTATTATTAATTCATGAAATACATCCGAAATGTGAAGCTTACTTTAATGAACATTGCGGCGAAATGATACTAATATTGAACATGAAATATAAATTGAATGTGGTCAATCGACTCCAATTACATCGAATAACTGTATGATGACAAAAAGTTTCTAATTCCATTTGGTGTGAAATAATTCTTCATTTTTCAATGATATACTAGCAAATAGGTTCTCAAGAACTGACGCCGCCAGTCCAAAATCCAAACCATGGTATCTATATCATTCAATTCAGGCCAAAAGAAGTTGTTAATCATCGATCTATAGTACATGCCGTTCCCAATGAAATATGAACCGATAACGGGTTCAGGCATGACGTGAAAGTTGACAAATTGTGGTCTGCGAAAGACCGAGTTCTTGTGGGCGACGCGAAATCGATTGTTTCGGATTCCCCTGCACACTCTCACAGATAGCAGGGATGTTTTCGACAGATCTTGCGTTACGTCGACGTACGGGTGTTGGTCGAATGTTAACTGAAGCAGTGGACTCGAATTCATCCACCACGTTGCAAATAGTCCTTTCGGTTAGGATGATTATGACGACCGTAAAATGGGCGAAGCTTGCGATAATCGAACAAAACACCCATTATGAAAAAAAAAATTACTTTTTGCACGTGTCGTTGATTGCTACATCTATCCATGGTGATTTAGCAAAAGACTAAATAAATTATGACTAATTTTACAGATGTAGTTGTGTATCTGACATGTATCTGACAAATAGATACCAATATGTATCAATTGACTCGAACAATGTATCCGACTTAGAACCAGTTACATGTGGAGTTCCCCAAGGCTCGGTTCTGGGGCCTCTTTTATTCATAATCTATTTTTTTTCCTTCATGTCACCTCATAATTGTTTTGCTTTCGTTGATGATACTACTCTTACGACATCCGGAAAAATCAAGGGTAATTTGGTGCGCGATATAATTCAAAAGAATGCTGACATATGGTTCAAAAGAAATAATCTAATGTTGAAGTAAATTAAACTCAACAAACACTTGGTGTTAAACTCTTAGGCATACATCTAAATGATAATTTGAACTGGTTAGAGCACATTGAACAACTTAGCATCAAACTGTCGAAATACACATTTCTTATTCGGAAATTGAAAGATATAATCTCTCAAAAGGCGCTATTATCAACTTACTACGCTTTTTTTCCATTCTCACATCTCATATGGAACAATTCTCTGGGGAAATAGTACTAACGCAAATAGGATATTTATGTTACAAAAAAAGGCCGCGAGGATATTATCTGGGGCTGGTTTCTTAGACTCCTGTAGACCTCATTTCCTTTTGATGAAAATAATGACAGTACCTTCTATTTATCTATATCAACTTTTGATACATATTGATAAAAATGAATCAACATCACACAGAATTGTGATTTCCACGATTATGAGACTAGAGGATGTGATTTGTTGAGAGCCAGTAGATTCAGACTGAAAAAGTCAAGTAGAAACTCTATCGATGTCAACTCATACAATTTTCTACCTCCCTATGTCAAAAAGTTGAATCAATACTGGTTCAAAAAGTATCTGAAATATCTATTGATTTCAAATTGTGTTTATTCTACTGACGAATATATAGCTGTCTTATCCAGAGAAACACAAATAAACGGTGAAACTTATGTATGTATGTATCTAAAATATCAATAAATCAAGTCAAATAAAATCTAAATCAAGTTTGAAAGTCCCTGTTGGAAGACTTTGTATATACCACCTAACCAAAAATCCAACCTTAAGTTCACATTCCTATGTGAACGAGTAGAAAACGATCCCAAATGTTCTTCCTGTAACATCGAATTAGGAACAAGGGTTTCTCAGTTTCCTAACCTAAGAGGCAGCTGGTGCTCTCAACGAATTGTTGAACAGCTGAAAATGAATCTGTACAAAAAGAGGAAGCATA
>NW_019291335.1:45116-82373 GCF_000500325.1 Leptinotarsa decemlineata | reverse complement strand
GTGGAATTAACGTTCGATGGTGGGGGCAATGGGGGATCGAAGTATTTGACAAAGACATTTCAAAATACGCTGTTTTATGTTCATTTCGACCTCATACGTACGTTTCGACCGTTTTGCGTGCGTTTATTCGATATCGTTTCGTTTTCCGTTTTTATTAAGGGTATATTATCATTAGGCGACGAGGTTAGATAAAAAAGAAGAAATAAAATCATTTGAGGATAAAACATGACAGTTCAACAGGAGTGTAGCGTTTCAACGTGCAATTCCAATGAGAAACGTATTTATATTCAAAAGTGTTGTGGAGTTTACGTTCAAAAATATGTTGTTTTACAGGCGTTTCGACCGTTTTTCGTTTTCGTGTCAGGATCCTAACGTTTTAACATGTCATCCCACAGTGTGTATAGGGTGCGTCAAAATAAATCAAGAAAAAAAAAACTTGTGTACAAGGTGTGCCAAATTACATTATTTGAAAAAAACATGACAGTTTAACGAGGTCTTAAAAGCAAGTAACGCTTTACAGAAAGACATTGAATCGTTTATGATTAGAAACCAGAATCGAAATTTCCTTGGACCTAGAGAAAAATGAAATTTCATGAGACATTTGAAGTGTAATTGAGCGAAAAAGTCTGTGTGACAGAGTGAAAAATTCATTTCCATGTGAAACATAGCAACCCAAAATCGAAATTTCCTTAAATGTGGGGAGCTCATTCGTTTGCGCAGTGTTCGTTCGTTCGTCTGTTCGTTCGCCACATCGTGCCAGATACTGTAACATTTCTTTTTTCTGTCACATTTTTATAAGTAGTGAAGTACGAAAAAATATGAACATTTTAAAACAATAGTGATTTTTCGAGTCATTGTTTATTTCTATATATACAGACTGACTGATTCGTTTGTTTGCTCGTTTGTCCGTTCATCCGTTAGTTAGCCCGCCTGTTCTTTCGTTCGTCCTTTCATTTGTTCGTGAGAAACGTATACAGTTCGTATCAAAATACAACGTTTAAAAAATTGAACGATAACGGGAACAAATAACCGTTTGTTTGTTCGTCCGCAGCGGTCGATCGTTCGTCTGTTCGTACGTCACATCGTGACTTCAGATACTGTAACATTTTTGTCACATTTTCACTAAGAGTGAAGTACGGAAAAATATGAAAATTATACAGAGTCACTAGAGTTATTCGGAAATTTTTGGAGCGACCATACAAGACAGTGAGTAAAACAAGGTATAATATATATAAACACAAATAGTATAGAATATAATTGAGAACAATGAAATAACAAAAAATTTGAAAAACTTATGTTTTACACGAAAAGTTGTCGAAAATGTGCAATAACGTAAAATTATATACGAGGGTTTATAGTTATGCATAAACATCGTGTTATAAGATACAATGTTGGTAAAAACAATTTACATACATGGGATATTTTATAAATAAAAAGGAAATGGTTTTTTTTGCCAATTCAAAATTGTTACCAGTGTACGCCAAGGTGGAGGCCAAAACATTTCGTACACAAGGAAAATTAACAAAATTCAAATAAACAACATAGAATGGTGGTACTTTTTTTTCCAATTAGGGTGACTCTATTGTGCAGTCTATTGAATAGACTACACGAACACTAATCTCTAAATTAATAGAGACGGTTCATTTATTCATCTAGTGGAATCTTTTTTACTCAAATAGTATGGCTCTTTTCATTGAATATTCTACACGATCACTAATCTTTAAATTAATAGAGATGGTTCATTTATTCGTCTAGTGGCATCTCTTTTTATTGAATAGACTGCACGAATCGTAATCTCTAAATTATTAGAGATAATTCATTAATTCCTATAATGAGTTTGTCAATTTGAATTTTGTTAATTATAGAGATGTGTTAGGGACAAAGGAAGGATAGAAGGTATATAAAATCTAAGGTTATGACGGGTTGCTTCTTAGAGTGAAAAGTTTACCATTTTAGGGGTCTACCTCAGCCGCATGAATATTTGTGGAGTGAATAATTTTCATTAGACCATGTGAAAGAGGAGAACAATTCAATGTTTGTTTCAATGTTGTAACATCAGAAAAATCGCTTCCCAAATTATTGCAAGCACTTTGTTAAATGATTCCTTTTTCATAAGAATAGGTGATTGTTGATTCATTCGAAATATCTTACCAAATCCTCATAAAGCTGTGAAGCTGTGTGAAAACAGTTTAACCATGAAAACGGCTGATTTTGTGATTGCGTGTATTTTTTAGTTTTTTGATTTCTTGAAACCGTATGGTATGGAGGTACCTATTGTCAGACTGAAATTGACGTTTTAGGCATATAGGTTTGTACTTTTTGGAGAGATCAACGGTAATAACCTTGTGTTCTTTATAACGTCTCATCTGTTTGCTAGAAATTTCGATGGGGGGTCCAGGGTTCAGAATAGTTTCTTTTATTGAGTCGAAATTTATCATCTGTTTAGGTATATTCCCTTCACTTTGCAAACAACTTTAAAATCTCATTCTCTAGTGCTCCAGAGCCTAAAACTGTAATTTTTGGGGCCTGCGGATACAAATTTGGTTATATGTGAGCCAGGGCCGTAACCTGCTAATTCATCAGTCATATCACCAATAAACTGTCCTGTGGGGATATCATGCTCCCTCGATTCAGACACGTAGATCACAGAATCTGTATCGTAATACAGGACTCTGTCATCAAACCTCTCTAAAGAGTTGTATAGTTTCAGACGCGCCAATGCTGTGACGTATGCAGCAACAACCACATTGACAGTTGAAAGACAATCAAAACTTTCACTTCTGAATTCCCAGTTGACCATCAGGGTGTCCTCATTGATTGATAACACGGAATTGATGATACGAGAAGGATCAGTCATTATTTTGAAGAATTCAGCTGGCTGATGAACAATTGATGTTTCAGGCTGACCAAACTTTCCCCAAAATGAGTTCAACATGAGCTTAGCCAGCGATCTCAACCCAGGGTTATCAATAATCTTGAAAAATTCCAAAAGCACACTCTCGCGCTGCAAAAACTCCTCGATGTATTGTTGTTTCTCCTCATCGGTTTTGCATTGTTGTGGCATAATTGATGATTTTTGTTTGACCTTGATGAATGTGTTCATCATGTCACTGAAAAGACCGGCTGTGTTTTTATCAAACTGTACTGTATCATAGGACCAAATCTTCATGGTTTCGAGAATGCGATATCCTAACTCAACGGCTTTTATAATCTCCTCAATCACCGAGGTCCCAGCTAATGTCCGTTCGTCATCAGAATGTTGACACCAATGAGAGCTGAAGTTTTCACCACATGTTCGACAAAAAACAAACATTAGTTTATTGTTCATTTTCTGTGGCAGAACAGGGTGAAAGAGACTTTGAGGAGGAGGTATCGTACACTTTATGAGCCCTCAGATGGATGAGAGAAAAATCGCATTCTTCTTCAGCAACAAGTACTTTGGGGTGACCAATAGGGAATCTGCCATATTTATACACCCAAGGATACAAAGAACAAACATCAATGTATTTTATTTGGCCTTGTAATGTTTGACAATATTTCCCGTACGATCACCATAAAAAGCATCTCGTGGATCAAGTGGAAGATTTTTCATGATAGGGTGATTTTCGGTGAACTGAATTTCCTCAGAAACTTCCCGGCGAAAATCACATTCCCATTTCTCGATGACTTCATAACCCAAAGATTTGATCTTATTTATTTTTGCAATGGTCATATCATAGCGATTCATTTTATATAATATCAGACAATGGAAGTCTGAACTAGTGAAATTCATCATGAAACATTGTCAATCACCTTCGAACAAACACTTTATTGCATGTTGAGGCAATCGTTACGGCTTCCGTGAATGGACATACATTTGTTTCAGTTAACATGAGTTGATGAAATTTCAAACAGGTTTTGGTCAGGATATCAACATCCAAAATACAATAACCTATGATTTCTCGAGAAAAATCGAAAACATAATTTTCAACGACTCTTTCTGAATGCCATTTCATGAGGGAAGAACGGGCATCTGAAATAAGATTATCCGGAGAATAAAATTCAAGAGAGGGAATTGTAATTTTCATTTTTCACACGGTTGAAAAGATGTGGGAAGTATCCCTTTTTCAATTCTGAAAAACCAAAAGATTTGGGAAGTTTTGGGAAATAATGAGATTAACGACGGTCATTGGTTTGTGTTGAAATATAATTCAGAATGAATTGATGGTCGAAGCCTCCTCCTCCATTGTGGGCGATGACTATGATTGTTTTGAATTTTTTTCTCATGGTCAACACATGGTGAACAAATGGAGAGATCGTTGCACTTGTAGACTTGTAGAATTTGTAGACGTTCACCATATTTTTTGCAAATCAGGGGTCACATCATTGGCGAAAAACACACAAATTCGGCTCGTGAAGTATCGATCCATCGTCCTGCATGCTCTCCAGACGGGTCTCCAGATCATAAAAGATGAACAAGGAATCATCAGTCTGAGGCTTTTTGTGTCCGGTTGAATGTAACAAAGGTGGCCGGCGTGACATTGTTTGTTGCAAATTTTGCAGAAGATCTCTCCGCAGACGTGAGAACGATTAATTGGTTGGAACAGTTTTGAAACATTCCTCGCATGTTCTTATTTTTTCACAAATTTTATCCCGAATATGATTTTCGAAACACACTTGACCTCGAAAAGATCTTTTGCATGACTCGCAGAGGATTTTCACTTGATCATTAGCACAAGCCGGTGAAGCCCGACACGAAAAACCGTACAGTACCGTTACACCGATGTGAATTATGTCATGTTCCCTTCGATCACATGACATAATTCACAGTAATACTCACAGGAAAAGGCTGCAGTTACGGAAGTGATGACATTATAATGACAAGTTCAACGAGCGTCCAACGATATTGATAAACTTATTGATAAACAGTTATTTTATATGCACAGTGATGGTACTGCATTTGGTGCAACTCAGGTATTCCGCATCCATCTACAGGTACTGATACTTTGACATCAGTCATCAATTGCAGAGCCCTTTGACTTTGCAATTTCCTGATTCGTCGTACATGTGGAGCCAACCGATAAGGTAGGGTTCACCTTTTGTTCCAAAGATTTCACGAGAGGTCCAGGGTGGATCACTTTTAAAAATGCTTCTGACGTTATGGTGGATGATGTTTTTTCTAAAATATCAGCCATTAAACTCTTTTAGCTTGAACACCGAGACCTTCTGCTTTGGTGTCACAACCGTTAGGATGCCTAAGGGTAAAGGCCGAAACCGCTTGCATAATACCTTCGAGGAAGGGTGTAACAAACGTCTGGGTATAATAACCATTAAAAATAATGATAATTTGTACCTTCCTCGAGCGCTTGTAGCTCAGGTTTACGCCAATAAAGACCCAAAATGCAACGATGTACGACGAAATATCAGGAAATTGCAAAGTCAAAGGGCTCTGCAATTGATGACTGATGTATCAGTACCTGTAGATGGATGCGGAATAACTGAGTTGCACCAATTTCAGTACCATCTCTTTGCATATAAAATAACTGTTTATCAATACGTAACCAAGTGTCGTGATTTGTTTTTCAAAGGTGCTGGTATTGAACGCTCGTTGAACTTGTTTCATTATAATGTCATCACTTCCCTAACTGCAGCCTTTTCCTGTTAGTATTACTGTGAATTATAACATGTGATCGAAGGGAACATGTCATAATTCACATCGGTGTAGCGGTACTGGTTTTTCGTGTCGGGTTTCATCGGCTTGTCCTAATAAACAAGTGAAAATCCTCTGCGAGTCATTCAAAATATCTTTTCGATGTCAAGTGTGTTTCGAAAATCATATTCGGGATAAAGTTTGTGAAAAAATAATTGGATGCCAGGAATGTTTCAAAATTGTTCCAACTAATCGTTCTCACGTCTGCGGAGAGATCTTCTGCAAAATTTGCAACAAACAGTGTCACGCCGGCCACCTTTGTTACATTCAACCGGGCACAAAAAAGCCTCAGAGTGATGATTCCTTGTTAATCTTTTATGATCTGGAGACTCGTCAGGAGAGCATGCAGGACGATGGATCGATACTTCACGAGCCGAATTTGTGTGTTTTTCGCCTGCCTCGGAATCGACCAACAAATTTGCAAACAATGTGGTATATGTCTACAAATTCTCGAGTGCAACGATTCCATTTCTCCATTTATTCACCGTGTCTTAACCATGAGATTTTTTTTTTAAAACAATCATAGTCATCGCCCACAATGGAGGAGGCTTCGACAATCAATTCATTACGAATTATATTTTAACACAAACTGACCTAACCCCTGATCTGATCATATCAATGACCGTCGGAAATGTAAAATTATGGATTCTCTCAATCATATCCCAATGGCTTTGGGAAAACTTCCCAAATCTTTTGGTTTTTCAGAATTGAAAAAGGGATATTTTCCACATCTTTTCAACCGTGTGAATAATCAGAATTACAAGGGCCCCATGTTATTCTTTCAGAAGAATTGATCAACTCAAGCCAATAAATTCAATTTTGGTCAAGAAGGAACTTTATTGACGTTTTTTACTAATTTTCAATCTGCAACTGACAAATATTGTTTACAAAACAAATGAACACAAAATAAACATACAGAATGATAAATAATAAGTAAATATCCACATTCTTTCCCCCCGCTAGAGTATTCAGTTGTTCTCTAGCTCCAATTTACATATCTTCGTTACTGGTCGCTTGAATTCCGAGGTTGATGTTTTAACATCAACTACCCGGATTCTCCCGTCAGGTCCAGGATATATGCCAGTTATTCTGGCCAACTTCCAGTTATATCTAGGGGCTTGATCATCAACCAATATGACGATATCATTTATCCATTCACTTCGCCTTGATAAGGTAGGTAGGTACCTAGTCAAGCGATTCCAGAAAGAATCTGATAACATGAGAGATATTTTCCATTCTCTCCTCAGATTGTCTGCACTTGGATTCAATGGTACTAAGTCACCATCACCACTGGAAGAACCAATCAAGAAGTGGTTCGGAGTAAGTGACTCTGCATCGGTAGGGTAAGACGATACTCTCGTCAAAGGTCGAGAGTTGACGATCTTTTCCAAGTGATTCCTCTTCCATCAATCAAACTGGAATGGTGCATTTGTTCGATGGCTTGATGTATTTCTTCTGCTGCACTTCTTAGATTATCGCAGAAAATAACATGAGGTTGTCCTCTTCTTGCAGCCATTCTCAATATTGCTTGAATGGTCGAGTCGGTGTTGAAGTTATGGGTTATTTCAAGGTGGATGGCTGTCACTGCAAGGCAGGTGAATAGAACTCCCCATCTTTTCTCTCTTTTTTTACCAATTTTCACGAGAATTGGTCCAAAGTAGTCCATTCCTATATTGACAAATGGTCTGATTTCTCTTTTCAATCGTTCTTCTGGTATTTGTCCCTAAATGGGCGGTAGTGGTTTACTCCTTTCAATGGGGAATGTTCCTCAATTTGGGTTATTTCAGCCAGGTTTGAACAAAATAAAGTTGAGTTTAATTCATGAGTTTTTCAAATTTTCAAATGTTGGGTTTTAATTTTTGAAGGGATTTGTTTCTAATTTACATATTGGCAACAGCGCCTATATCAAGTTGAAATAATTTATACGTACCCAGATATTCTACTTTAAAAAAGGGAAATTATCTTTATAAATCAACAATTAAGGCAAAATATAAATTATAGTTCAATACCACCTCCACAAGCCACATAAACAACAGTTGTTTTGTTATTTATTTATATAGAGGAAGATAGGTTAGGTGCACAAAATGTCATATGTCACAGAATGTCTCGGAACTCGGAACATAAGTAAACAGAACAGCACGCCTCTGAAATACGTCATCCTTGTTTGTCTCATACAGGTAACAGATTCATTGTCGTTTATTAGCTATAACCGATGTTGCCAAATGGTGAAATAGAAACGAATGCCTTTAAATGTTGAATACATTATTTTATTTCTCTTTTTTAAGTATTTAAATAATTTTTTAAATAAGAAGGTTGAAATGGCAAGTTTAAAATGCGTTGTTTTAGAGCTCTTCTATGAAAACTACTTGATTTTCGTCAGAAGGAATATTCCCTATTCTGCATCTAAGACATCTGGAGAATGTTGTTCTAACTGCTGCTCGGCCATGAATCACCCAATATTTTTGTTGGAGTTCGTTCAGTACCAGTTCCATTCCTCTGTGAAGAAATTTCTCATGATAATGCTGGATGAGCAATTTTGTGAAATCGTGCTTTTGGTTCACTAACATCTCTTGACAAGCATTTCGACACATTTGTTCGGCCAGAGAGAACCATAATTCCATCTTTCAGTTCAGTACGTAAACTGGCAAGCTCACTACTTCCACTCAAAGGTTTTCCATTCTTGAGGCAGCATATCTCTGAGGGGAAACTCTCTTGTTGTGCACACTGTACCCAAATTTTCTCAGCATCAGATATCTCTTCTTTTCTTGAATTGGGTTCGAACCTTTTTTTGTTTTTGAGAATGTTAATATATCTCAAACACCAAGCTGTAGAACGTATTAGTCTTATCCACTTGGAGAATCTATTTACAAGTGGTAAACAATTTGCATAGTTCGTAATGAACAGACATGTTCCAAACTTTTTTTGTTTCAAATCAACATCCACTTCACACAAATATTTTATGTTTTCTTTTTGGCACGACCAGAGTTATTTGGACTGAAAATGAGGCCCAGAAAACCATTGGTCTGAAATTGTTTTCTCTCCTACCGTCCATCGTGTTGATTGATCTGCGATATTATATTCAGTTGGAACCCAATACCAATCTTTAACTTCCGTTCGTTCTTGTATTTATCCTACTCGATGGGATACAAATGATTTACAGTTTCTTCCATCACCTCTTATCCATTTCAAAACGCATCTTGAGTCGGACCAAAAAAATGTTCGACTGATAGGAATTTCCAGTTTTTTTTTAATCAGCTGAGAAAGCCGATTTGCCATGACCGCTGCCTGAAGTTCCAACCTGGGTATACATAATGGTTTCAACGGAGCGACTCTAGTTTTTGCCGAAATAAGGCAAACTTCGGTTTCTTTAACTTCAACAACTCGAAGATATATTGCTGCAACAAACGCCTTTTCACTGTTTTCACTGCTGTTGCAAAATGTGCGAAGTTCCTCGTTAATAGGGCTTGGTCCATGTAAAGACCAACCCAATTTACATCTACTGGCAATTGGAAGATGTTCCGGGCCACTCCGTATCTGTCTGGCAATTATCACATGTAAATTATCTTGACCAATGAGCATTACAGGTTTTTCATTATCGGAACACCTCGTAGATGCGAGTATTTTCTCCAATCTGCAATATTGACGTTTTGGTCTGGAAGTGACATGTTGGTGACAGTTCGCACACCTTTCAAAATAATTTTTTTATTGCTGTCATCTATTTTGGATACTTTTACGTTTAATCGCATAAAATTTTCTTGCATAGTCATATTTTCACTTGTCCACTGAAGACATAGGGACTCTAACACCAGTTAGTCCAAGTTTTTTGGCGATTCCTGAATCTAATAGTGTTACGGTCGAAGCTTCATCACACAGTGCCAAAACAGGTACATTACCTCTTGGTCCATATAATTTTATGTGAATTACTCGTGATAGGACCTTGCTTGTGGGATTATTTACGGAGCACACCATTTCCGGATCATTTTCATTAATATCTTGTAGTAACATGGTCCTATTTTCATTTTTCAGTTGTTTGTGTGACAGGGGATGATGAAACAATTTACAACTGTTCCTACCGCAAAGTTTTTTCATTCTGCATTTGAACTAATGATGATTTTTCCAGAGACAAGAAAAACACAATTTCTTTCTGGGACAATTTCCCATCTTTTTTCAAAACCATCTGATTGCATTTGAGGGCAGGTACATTCGTGGTGCTGGGACTGATCATTGATGATTTTTCTAGAGACAAGAAAAACACAATTTCTTTCTGGTGACAATTTCCCATTTTTTTTCAAAACCATCTGATTGCATTTGAGGGCAGGTACCTTCGTGGTGCTGGGACTGATCACAGTAATTACATATTTTGGATTTTACTTGGGTCGTGTTGAAAACCCTTTCATTTTTTTTAAATTAGTGAATTTTGATGAATGAAATTTAGTATTCAAACGTGGGGTACTAACATAACATTAAGAGCTAGCCTTTTCTTTCAACCATGCACTGAAATCTTCCAAATTTACTTCACCTTTTTTGTCTTTGACTGTTTCTCTCCATGAAAGCTTCATCATTTCTGGAATTTTTTCAAGTACCTCTCTTCCAGTTGAGAATTTTCCAGGTGACGTTTATTGTCCAAACTTTTCATTATAGACATCATATTGTTCACTACATATGAAAAGTGAATCAATTTGTCCAAACTGCCGACTTTAATGAAAGGAATTTTTCGTATTTTATAAATTACTGTGTCAATTACATATTCAGGTCGGCCAAATCTGTTTTCAGCCGTTAACAACATTCCAGCAACTCCGGATTTAGCCTCTCCTATGAGATATCTTTGCAATTTCAACATAATTTCTTCATTGCTTTAATCACAGAGTTTGCGAAGATTTTTGAACGACTTATAAAACAAGGGTCAATCTTGAGAATTTCCATCAAAATGCGGGAAATCTTTCTCCAGTGTCTTCCGCATTTGGAATTTATCGGGTTCTTTGGCAACATGTGCTTTCGAGGATTGATTCGAAACAACTGGAACTGGTATCGAAACTGATTTGAGAGCATTTGTAATTGTTTCACATAGCATTTTAATGTCATTGCTAGATATATTTTTCTCGTCACTTTTGCCTACTCTTTCTATCATTTCAGGTGTTTGCTGTCGGTGGATAGATATATTTTCAACCCATTGGACTACAGTACCTCTGTGTTCTTGTTCATTAACCGACTCTTCTCTCGAAGCCAAACTAAATGATTCAGACTGAAGATGAACGCTATCACGAGTACTGCCATTTTCTTTTTCTTCTAGCTCCGCTTTATGTAACTCTTCCTCCATCTGAAGCAAATGTAAACTAACACCAATGTTACAATGTAACACCAATGTTATTCTTTCAGAAGAATTGATCAACTCAAGCCAAAAAATCCAATTTTGGTCAAGAAGTAACTTCATTGACGTTTTTTACTAATTTTCAATCTTCAACTGACAAATCTTGTTTACAAAACAAATGAATACAAAATAAACATACAGAATGATAAATAATAAGTAAATATTCACACCCCATTCCTTCTCTTGAATTTTATTCTCCGGATAATCTTATTTTAGAGGCCCGTTCGACCCTCATGAAATGGCATTCGTAAAGAGTCGCTGAAAATTATGTTTTCGATTTTTCTCGAGAAATCGTACATTATGGAATTTCGGATATTGATATCCTGACCAAAGCCTGTTTGAAATTTCGTCAACTCATGTTGACTGAAACGAAACGGAAGCCGTAACGATTGCCTCAACATTCAATAATCTCGCAGGAATTTTCTCAAACCAAATACCATTGACATTATTCCTAAGGATGGATATAGACGTCGTAATAATCAGCCTGTGTTTGCTTTGGAAGGAAAAACAGTGAAATATAAAAATTCAACAAGCATGTCGTTCTGCTGAGGCGCTCATTGGCAATTTGAAAGTTGATGGTTGGTGTTCTGAAACGAATCAGGTTTTAGAGTTTCAGGGTTATTTTAATCACTGATTACCAAAGTGTTTCGATCATCAGAGAGATACCCCTCTCCAAAGTTGTCCTTCCGAAACAATGGCTCATCGCTATGATATGACCCTTGCAAAAATAAATAAGATCAAATCTTTGGGTTATGAGGTCATCGAGAAATGGGAATGTGATTATAGCCGGGAAGTTTCTGAGGAAATTCAAAAGTTCACTGAAAATCACCCTATCATGAAAAATCTTCCACTTGACCCACGAGATGCTTTCGATGGTGGTCGTACGGGAAATATTGACAAACATTGTCAGATAGGGTGAACAAATAAAATACATTGATGTTTGTTCTTTGTACCCTTGGGTGTATAAATATGGCGGATTCCCTATTGGTCACCCCAAAGTACTTGTTGCTGAAGAAGAATGCGATGTTTCTCTCTCATCCATCTCAGGGCTCATAAAGTGTACGATTCTTTCTCCTCAAAGTCTCCTTCACCCTGTTTAGCCACATAAAATGAACAATAAACTAATGTTTGTTTTTTGTCGAACATGTGGTGAAAACTTCAGCTCTCATTAGTGTCAACATTCTGATGACGAACGGACATTAGCCGTTGAGTTAGGATATCGTATTTCCGAAACCATGGAGATTTGGTCCTATGATACACTACAGTTTGATAAAAAGACAGCCGGTCTTTCCACTGATAGGATGAACGAATTCATTAAGGTCAAACAAAAATCATCAAATTGGCCACAACAATTCAAAACCGATGAGGAGAAACACATTGAGGAGTTTTTGCAGCGCGAGGGTGTTTTTTTGGAATTTTCCAAGATTACTGATAACCCTGGGTTGAGATCGCTGGCTAAGCTCATGTTGAATTCATGAAAACATTAATTGTTAATCAGCCAGCTGAATTCTTCAAAAAAATGACTGATCTTCCTCGTATCATCAATTCCGTGTTACCAAACACTGAGGACAACCTGATTGTCAAATGGGAATTCAGAAATGAAAGTGTTGATTGTCTTTCATCTGTCTATTTGGTTATTGCTGCATACGTCACAGCATTGGCGCGTCTGAAAGTATACAACTCTATAGAGAGGCTTGATGACAGAGTCCTGTATTACGATACTGATTCTGTGATCTACGTGTCTGAATCGAAGGAATATGATATCCCCACAGGACAATGTATTGTTGATATGACCGATGAATTAGCAGGTTACGGTCCTGACTCACATATAACCGAATTTGTATCCGTAGGGCCCAAAAATTACAGTTTCACACTCTGGAGCACTAGAGAACGAGATTTTTAAAGTTGTTTGCAAAGTAAAGGGCATATGCCTAAACTACGATGTCTGACAGATGATGAATTTCGACTCAATAAAAGAAACTTCTGAACCCTGGACTCTCCTTCGAAATTTCTAGCAAACAGATGAGACGTTATAAAGAACACAAGGTCATTACCATTACCATTACCAAAAAGTACAAACCCGTATGCCTAAAACGTCAATTTCAGTTTGACAATACCTCCATACCATACGTTTTCAAGAAATCAAAGAACTAAAAAATACAAGCCGTTTTCATGGTTAAAATGAAAACTGTTTTCACACAGCTTCACAGCTTTATAAGGATTTGGTTGGATTTTTCGAATAAATCAACAATCACCTATTCTTATGAAAAAGGAGTCGTTTGACAAAGTTATGAAGTGCTTGCTTGCAATAATTTGGCAAGCGATCTTTCTGCTGTTACGACTTTGAAACAAACATAGAATTGTTCTTCTTTTTCACATGGTCTAATAAAAATTTTTCACTCCACAAATCTTTACACGGTTGAGGTAGACCCCTAAAATGGTAAACTTTTCACTCTGAGAAGTAATACGTCATAACCTTAGATTTTATATACCTTCTATCCTTCCTTTGCCCCTTATCCATTTCTATAATTAACAAGATTCAAATTGACACTCATTCGAATTAATGAATCATCTCTATTAATTCAGAGATTACGGTTCGTGCAGTCTATTCAAAAGATGCCACTAGACGAATGAATGAACCGTCTCTAATAATTTAGAGATTAGTGTTCGTGTAGTCTATTCAGTAGACTGTACCTATTAGAAAGAGCCATACTAATTGAAAAAAAAAAGATACCACCATTCTATGATGAGTTGTTTGTTTGAATTCTGTTAATATTCCTTGTGGTGTACGAAAGGTTTTGGCCTTCACGTTGGCGTACACTGGTAACAATTTTGAATGGGCAAACGAAACGGATTTCCATTTCATTTATAAAATATCTCATTTATGTGAATTGTTTTCACTAATCTTGTATCTTTCAACACGATGTTTATACATAACTATAAACCCTCGTTTATAATTTTACGTCAATGCATATTTTCGACAACTTTTCGCGTACAACATAAGCACACGAATTTTGTAAACGCATCGATTATTACTAAAAGATGAGTATTACCTCCACGACTTGTTACTAATGGTCCCAGATAGTCGATGTGTAAGGTATGAAATGGACTGCCAAACTTTGGAATAGAATGAAGATATCCCGGTTGATGGTGATGGTGGAACAGGCTTCAGCTAGAAGACAGCAAGAGTTCCACAAGAAAGAGCCGCCACAACCAGTACTTGTAGTTCCCTACATCAGAGGATTGTCGGAAAGGATAAGAAGGATTGGGTCCAAGTATAACACCAGAACCTGCTTCAGATCTGGGAACACTATCCGTAGCAGCCTCAGAAAAACCAGGCCACCAAACGCGGACTGCGATTCCAAGAATTGGATTTTCCGGAATACCCTGCGAGTACGGAGAATCATACATCGGTGAAACTAAGAGCCCATTGAAAGTTCGCATTGCCGAGCATAAGAAACACACACAGCGAGGAGAAACCAGCAAATCCGGAATAGCAGAGTACGTTTGGGCTTATCAACATAACATCAAATGGGCTCAAGCTGAAATCATTCACAAGAAAGAACACTGGTTTAGGAGACAATTCAAAGAAGCTGCATGTATGAAGACAAGAGAATTGAAACTTTCAATATTTTTACCACTTTCATTTATAACTAACGTTATAACAGGTTATCATCATTTCACAGGTTGCACCCGTAATGTTTATGCTTGTGAATTACCAAGGATTCTAAATAATTGAGTTTGCAACCCCCTTCCTTGCATAGTGCAAACTTTCCGTATCGTTTATATTCGGGAACATGTGGTTGCGTGCCAAGGAATGGTTTGAAAACGTCGAATCATTTTATCTCAGTCTGAAAGACCTTTCATGTTCAGCATACCGTTTTTGGAAATTTCGACCACATTGTCCCACATAAACATTATTACACTCCGGACACTTGAGCTTATAAACTCCACATTTCTCCAACTTGTCCACCTTATCTTTGGCAATACCCATTTCTTGATTTCTGGTTGTTTGACCTGAGGGTATATTAATCTATAAGTGAATTTACAGCTTTGTTTTCTGACTAACTTTTGGATAGTATCTGCGTTGAAACCATTACTCGTATTATGACCTATCTGTGTAATTATATCCATTTCCCTAGCTAGATTGTTAGCAGACAAAATAAGTGAGAATGATCTGTGCAACATTGAATTGTAGACTGCTAATTTATGACTGTCTGGATGGAAAGACTCTCTTGGGATGGCAATGTCTGTATAGCTAGGTTTTCTGAAAACATTGAACTCAAATTTATTCTGATTGTGTGTAACGATCAGGTCTAAGAAATGTATCTGTTCCTCAATCTCTGTTTCTAGTGTGAACTGAATGTTGCTATTGAGATTATTCATGAATGTTATAAATTGGTTCAGCTGTCGTGTAGTACCTCTGAAACAGGCGGCGAGAATATCGTCTACAAATCTGTACCAAAAATTGATATGTTTTTTACCCAGGTCGGAATTTACTGTAGTACCTATGCAACGGCTTAGGCAGCGTGACGTTGCTGTCGGGTTAACGTTTCGTTACTGGGTCAAAATACTCCGGAGGTGAAATAGCTCCCCAATCGGATTTCCGGGTGGGAGCTGATTCGAGGGCATCATCCTGCAGAAGTTTTTCGAAAACACAAATTCTGACAGTCATCAGGGTTCTTCTAATATCAATCCACAGGGAAATAGCATGCAATTGCTAAGAGGCCCACTAGTAACTTCAAAATCGATTTCTGTATCAGAGGTGTTCACGATTAGCATAAGGACAATTTAAATTCTTTATTTTTGTTTATTCTTTTTAGTTTTAGTATAAACTGACTATGAGTAATTAAAAGTTTTTTATCTATTTTATTTTGTATATTCGCGCTCACTGACTAGCGGTTGAGGTGACATCTACACCCGCGACAAAACGGGATAGACCTGATACGAATGTCAGAGTGCTCGCTCGCAAACAAGTGTTTTTTAAAACAATTCTCGCAAATATTGTGTCGCTATTACAACGGCTGTTGAAGTTCACTGAAAGACTGGGAGCTGCAGAATCCAGAGGTGAGTGTCTCTCTCAATTGCCGTACATTATTCAAAATTCTAATTTCACGCTAATACCAAACAAGAGAACTTACCTCAAATATAAACTCAGTGCACCAATATCTGCAAACAAATAGTCCTCATATTCTTGCACTCACAGAAACCAAAATCAGTGCTTCAACAGACCCCGTCAATTTTCTATATCCCGGCTATGAGAAGAGAGAGAGAAGAAATAATGGGACCACAAAACTTTGATGTTTTGTGGTTAAAAATAATCACAGAAGATCTCTATAATCATTTACTGCGTTAATCGACCTCCAACCGATACAATATAGGGCATTATTCTCTTCACTTGAAAATACCATTGACTGCAAAGCATTCATCCCACTGTCGAAATTTCCAATTCGGTGACTTCAATGTCCACAATATCGAATGGCTCAAGTTTCCGAATATCAACAACAAACAAGGTCGCCAAGCTGAGGCTTTTGCAATGAGCAGCGAACTTACTTAGATTATTTTTGAGCCAACCAGGATTCCTTACGGTAATGGAAATTATGCTAGTCTTCTGGATCTATACCTAACAACCAATCCAGAAATTAATACAGTCACCGTAGAGTCTCCATTGGGATTTTATGACCACAAACTCATTTCAGTGTTGAGTGAATTACCGATAAATCATCATCATATGGAAATTTTCAAACTAATACAATAAGTTTTATTGTATTTATTTGGGGGTCATTCTTGCCCCCCAAATATGAGTTGCAGTCCTCGTAGAACTGGTTCCCTTTCAGTGGAAGAGCTTCATGAAGCAAGAGCCGAATCGATCCCTCTACGAAACCCTTCTTCACTTGGAAGGATCGATCGCAGCTTGAGAAATGGATCTTATGGAAATTCTGTGAAACATGTTCTTCCTTACGAATCAGTAGATAGTTGTCCTGAAAATCTAGAGAAGAAATTTGGATTGGATAATTTAGGAAACACTTGCTACATGAATAGCATTTTACAAATGTTGTTCATGACGAAGAATTTCAAGAACGAAGTTTTAATGATGAACGAGAACAGTAATGTTTCCTACTTATTCATCAAACTCAAACACCTGTTCATGCAGCTGCAGTTTCGTAACAAGGTATCATCTTTCCCTCCAACCGATTTCCTGGAGTCTTTGAAGTCCACTAGATACTCGTTAGGACAACAAGAGGATTGTTCCGAATTCTTGGGGTTCTTGTTGAATACTCTTCGTGAGCAAAACAATAGCAAAATCAATACTCCTGACCGCTCTGGACTGAATGATTCCGTACAGCCCGTCTCGTCTTGTGTATGTAAATTTTTTGCTGGAAAAATCCTCACTTGTTTACTTTGTGGTAAATGTTCAAGAAGTACCGAAAACTTATGTGAATTTCTGGAACTTCATCTAGCTTTTCCTAATATGACTACTAATAACAAGTCCGTTCAAAGCTTATTGTTGAATCATCTGAAAATGGAATTTTTAACAGGTGATGATCGTGATTATCAAACATGCGACAAACTAACTGAATTTTATAAGGAAACAAGTATATCTGAGGCACCAGTCAATCTAATAATAACACTGATGATTTTCAAACAAGCTCAACCTCTAACGGAAGCAAGAAACTCTTTGGAAGGTTCGAAATAGATGAACATTTCAACCTAGCAGACCACTATTATAATATTTATGCAGTCATTGTTCACTGTGGTTCTGGCGTTGAATTTATTGGAGCCTCTGGAGACACCCTACATTTTGTTTCATAAGAGAGAGGACATTGTTAGATCAAGATTTTCAGATGATGTGGTGCTGCAGGTTTTTCCGGGTTTTCCTGCAGCTGAAAAAGCAAATGCGACACTGGAATCAATGAAGTCGCCCCGGAGCGCCAATTAATTTTTATTGTTGTTTTTATTTAATTTTTATGTTTTAAGTTTTATGGTGTTCTTCGAAAATGTCCATATAAGACGAAACTGCAGTAACGATAGTTACAAATGAAAGTAGTAAAAAATATTAGAAAGTTTCATTTATAATTTTTCATGATGATATCCTATCACATAGTAACATCAATCAATTCATTACCGATAAATGTTTGGGAACAGTCTAAGCTGCGCAAAGTTTGGCATTACAGATCTGCTGAGTGGTAGCATCTTCAAGACCATTTCAGAAATTTCCCCTGGTTAGATGTTTGTTTCAGCTCTAATGTTCCATCAACTTGTGCCTTTGAAGTCACGGAAGTTATTCTATCATATGACGTTTAGTCAGACGAATTTTGAAACAGCTCAATATCAACAAGGCGTTTGGTCCTGATGAAGTGCCCGTCATTGTTCATGAAAAGTGCGCCAATTAATTCACACCAGTATTTTGCAGACTTTTCATCCTGTCTTACAAGAAAGGGGTTTTTCCTTCTTGTTGGACGATTGCTCGCGTTCAGCCTGTTAGCAAAAACGGCAAGAAAAATCTTCCAAGTAACTATAGACCAGTCGCTTTGCTATCAAATGTTATCAAAAATCATTGAGAAAGCCGCAAACCACATTATTCTCAAATATTTCGAAGGCTTTAACATCTTGAGCGATCATCAATATGCTTTCGGAAACACAAAGATTAACAGGCGACCTTCTATCGTATGTCACCCATATTTGGAAAAACGCAATCGAGAAACATGTAGTGAAGAGCTGTTGCGCTTGATATTTTCAAGGCTTTTGACCGTGTGTGACATGAGGGTTTGCTGGCCAAACTTCGATGATGTGGCTTGTTGAATCATTTTTGTGTATAGCTCTCCAGCTTCTTGAAAAAACGTTTCCTGCAAGTGGCTGTCGATGGATATCTTTCGAATACTTTTACCATCAACGCTGGTGTTCTCAGGGATCCACATTGCCTCCAACCCTGTGTTTATTGTATATCAACGACTTATTGAAAAAAACCAGGACATCTTGTTGAGGATCTAGATGTGTTTTTGAATTGGGGTGAAAGTAACCAGGTTCAATTCAATGCCACAAAAACCCAGGTATCGGTTTTCTCTAAAAAAGTGCTTGTCTTTATTGCGTCTTCATTTGTAATTTTCTACTTTTATTGGTATTATTATTGTTGGCATGGAGCGACTCCTAAGGGCGCATGCTCAAGACTTGATTGAAGTATGCTTATCCATCTAAACCATATCAATAGAGACCTACCTACGATCTCATGCTACGTACAAGAAACATGAATCGCTATATTTTGCTAATTACTTATTTCGCCGTGTGTGATCTAGACACTGTGCCATCATCGACTGTTTGGTAACTCAGTTTAACTTTCCGTTTTGTTGTACAATCCAGTGAAGCTGAAGAAAAAACACTTCAAGAAAGGGCCCTTCCAGAAGCAGGGATTTGTGCGAGGAATTTGCTGAGTTCGCTTTATGCCACCATTCTTACAGTCCACTCTTGATTTCATTTTTATTATTTTCCGAGTATTCGAAGACGCAACATTGGTCCATCGAACTGAGATTAGTTTGAAAATATATTTTCTTTATAAATACAATTTTTTGTTTTGATAACGCCCACAGTTCCATTCCATTCATTCAGTCAGGCGCAAAATAGAGTTGAGAGATCGTAGTGGGGATACCGCAGTATACAAACACATCAGGTGTCAGTTGTGTCTTTATCGCGAATAGTGAATCTATAAAAATCATTTGTTTTTCTCTTCATTTTATCGCATTCGATTTAGATTGTTTACACTTTCTACTGGCTTAGAGTTCAATAATGGCAGATAAATTGAAAAGATACAAGGCTTGGAGCACTTAATGAAATTTATTCCTTGCAAGGAATCGCAAATTCGGCAAAGACTAATAAAGCTCATCATACTTTGTTCAAAATTAGATATGCTGATATAGAAACTCTCAGAGATGAATTCATAAAACACCATAATAATATCCTGGTTAGTTTATCTAGCGATCCAAACTTCGATCTGGATCAGAAAAATACTTCAAAGGAAACCTTTTTTAAATCATATAATGATATTCGCACAATATATGCAGATCTATTTGAAAATAATTTACAATTGAATCAGACTGTTGAAAATACTAATTCTACTTACGATAATTGGCGCATAAGGTTATTTAAAATGGAACTTAGGACATTTTCTGGTGATTACAAGGAATTTATTATTTATTGATCTTTTCAAAAATACGGTTCATTGTATGGTTCCTCTTGAAGATGATCACTTGGTGATCGCAAGACGTGTCGAGGTGTTAAAATAACGGTTTGGTGTTGGTGAAAAACTCCAGTGATATTCATACTACACCAAAGGTTCCAAACAGTGCACCACAAGTACGGTTCATAATAACGGATTACTGAACGATTCCGAAAAAATCAATTATTCAGTATCATGTTTAGATGAACCTCTTTCATCATTAGTAAAGATGCATCCCTTAGAAGGACCCAGTTATGCAACTGCGTATGCGAGTCTTGTAAAAAAAATATACTAATGAAAGATTCAGAGCTACACGCTCACTGGATTGAGTTAGAAAATTGTCCAAAAGTTGGTTGTGAAAATCCAATTTCGTTTCGACATCTGTTGGATGTTTTTTAGGAAAATTTTAGGCTGAGACGAAACTCACAATGAACGAATCATTCAATATTGGTCACGTTATAAAGAAAAATTGAATTCACTGTCAGGAATTCAATTGAATTCAATTACCCTGCAGATTATTACACAATATTTATTTCGAACGTGAACTACATGGTTTTTGTGACGCTTCCAAAAAAATGCTGCTGTCATTTATTTTCGTGAAATACAAAATCAGAAATCGAAGCTATATTTTGTCTGTGAGAAATCGAAAATTGACCCGCTCAGGTGCATATCTATTCCATGTTTGGAGTTGTGTGCTGCTGTACTCCTCTTCTTTAATGTCATTTGTCCTTAGTGTGTATCAAGGTAAACTTTAATTCAGTTCTAGTTGGGCATGGACAGATTCTGAAATTACTTAAAGCTTCTCAACACAGATGGAAAACTTTTGAGAGTAATGGAGTCACATATATTCAGGATAAAGTGCCGCCTGAATTATGGCATCAATTTGAGCGAAATATTAAAACATATATCATCATTCGGAAAATTACAACGAATTTTAGCATATTGACAAATATTCATTTTCAATTCGAAAAATCCGAGAAGCAAATTGTCTGGTTCTCTTTCCTTTAATGAACTTCAAAATGCAACGAAACTTCTTGTTGAACATACTCAACAAGTAGCATTCGCAAAAGAAATTGCATCACATAATTCTTTGAAGCCGCTCAAAAAAATTAATATATTCGTAGATAATGAGGGACTTCTCAGATTGGAAGGTGGATTAAGAATTTCTAATTTATCTTACGATAAAAAACATCCGCTTCTTTTACCTAGTAACTCAGATTTCACTTATTTAATTATTGAACATTTTCATAAAAAGTATTTCCATTCAGGTATACGAACTGTACAGTTTTTTACTATCTCAACAATATTGGATTTTGGCATCCAAACGCGTAATTCGCAAAATTTTTTCTCGATGTATGGCGTATTGAAAGACACACCCTGTATTATTACAACCTCTCATGAGGAATCTTCCTACGTCATTTAAGAAAAACATGATAGTTCAACGGGGGTTTTGACGTGCGATTCTTCACTGTGTACAGGGTGGCTCAAAATACGTCATTTAAAAAACATGTCAGTTTAACGGGGCTCTACCGTTTTAACGTGTGATTCTTTAACGTGTACAGGGTGTATCATTTAAGAAAAAAATATGGCAGTTTAACAGGGGCCTAACGTTTTAACTTCAATATGTTCAGGGTGTCTCAAAATGCATCATTTGAGAAAAAACCATGCCAGTTTAACGGAGCTTCATTGTTTTCACGTGTGATTCTTCAATGTGTACAGGGTGTCTCAAAATACGTCATTTAAAAACATGGCAGTTTAATGGGGCTCTATTGTTTTAACGTGTGATTATTCAATGTGTACAGGGTGTCTCAAATTACGTCATTGAAGAGAAAACTTGACAGTTTAACGGGGCTCTATCGTTTTTTCGTGTGATTCTTCAATGTGTACAAGATGTCTCTAAATATTTCATTTAATAAAAAACGCCGTTTCTGGCTCAAAATCTCATGCTTTTTTTTATGGAGCTCAAGTTTAGTCATTTTCAGACCTCGTAGCTGTACCTTGTGGAATACACAACTCGAGGTAGATGTGACGTGTATAAGAGTTATACGATGCAATATGTATGTGTATATGAGAAAAAAGGTGACGTCAGCGTGGAGTAGAGAAAAATAAAAAATGGTGACATACCGAAAAGTCACCAAGTCACATCTTCGTTAATAATAGTCGCATCCTCACATACAGTACATCGAATGAAATGGGAAGAAATGCAAAATTCATCGACAGAGAAATAAAAGAAAAATCGTGGTCAGAAGGGCACTAAGCCACATCTTCGTTATTAGTAGTCGAATCATCACGCACATCACGCCAAATAAAAGGAGAAGAAATGTAGAATTCATCAACAAATAAAAAACAAAGGATTGCTGCCAGAAGGGCACTATGCCACATCTTTGTTAATAATAGTCGCATCGTCAGGTACAACACGTCAAATGGAAGGAGAAGAAATGCTGAATTCATCGACAGAAAGAAAAACAAAGATTGCGGCAAGAAGGGCACTAAGCCTCGAGCACCTAACGTTTTAACGTGCGATCACAATGAGTAACTTATTTATATTCAAATGTGTTGTGGAGTTAACGTTTGAAAATGGGGCAATGGCGAGCATAGTATTCAGCAATGACATTTCAAAATACGTTGTGTAAAATCTTTATTCGTAAGGCGCTGGTTTATTCAAATATAAGAATAGATAATTGAAGGACCAGGGAGATCACTCCCAATCAATGCAAAATGACGACGAACAGTTGGGTCCACTCACCTGTTGTTCTGTCGACGGATAGGATGTCCACAAGGCTTCGAATTTGTGTTCTTCAGTTGCACAACACTCTAGAGTTTCGATTTTTACACATATAGCAAATAGACTAATCACAGAAATGCGGAAAAACCTAACCTAACCTATTGATTGGTATTCTGAAAATAGAGACTATCAGCCAATAAAATTTATCTCAAAATTACGATACAAATTTAGTATTCAAAATTTCGAAATGATTTCCTTCAGATCGTTTACTGTGTGGCTTATTTGAAGCGTACTATCATTTTGTTATTTATGCTGTTTCACTAATCAAAGTTTTGGACACTTCAACCTCATCGAAAGAACGTATATACAAAGTGACTTAGTTTTTCAAAATACGTCTTGAAACAAATAACGTATGACAAAAAGACAGTAAAATGTTCATGATAGGAACCAGAATCGAAATTCCATAAGGCATTGATTGAGACTTGTGATTGAGAGAAAAGGCCCTGATAGAGTAAGAAATTTATGTCAAATCCATTGTGTGGAGTAGGTATGTGACAACGGTGCATACGTTTCAGAGCACTTCGTGTCATGGAGTTGTTGTTTTATGAAACAGCATCTTAGATTAAGAAAATTTTTGTTGATAATATATACAGAAGGAGCTAATTCGTTTGTTTGGTCGACCGTTCGTTCGTTAGTTCGTGAGGAACGTATATAAGGGGTATCGAAATACCCCTATACGAATAGTATAGAATGTCATACGTTTTCATCAAGATCCCACGATCCACGAACATACTCGAATTTGAAATTGGACATTATCGAAGCAGTTGAATAATTTAGATATTCAAGACAGGGTGCTTGAACGAAAAGTGCCTCAACTGAGATATCCGCTGCAAAGAATTCAACCTCGCAGCGTAGGTAAATGTCGCCGCCAATGCTGAAAATAAATTTTGTGGTTTTAAATGCAATAATAAATAACGTTTTGTTTGTAAACTTACCAAAGGGGGCGTGAAATTCATGGCAAAATGTGTGAAGACCAATAATTTCGATCATGGATGCAGTAGAACACAATGGAAATTAATGAGTTCAACATTTGTCAATGACGACTAGTTGGCAGTTTTTGCAAGCAAATTTCCAAAGAATTCTCCCTTCAAATGTAAACGTTATCATGCGTTATTTGTTTTGAAACATATTTTGAAAAACTAAGTCACTCTGTATATGCGTTTATTTTTTTGGGAAATATGTAGCAATAAAAAACGTTTTCTCGAAGCGATTGAAGTGTCCCGAAATGACTGTTTCAACGTATTGAAATTTTGCGGAATGCGTTTTTTTCGATGCGATTAAAGTGTCCAAATTGACCCTTTCAATGCATTATATTTTAACGAAATTTTCATGCGTGTTTTCGTGACAGAATTGAACGATTTATCGAATTATATTTTTGTGAAATTTTCGATACGCGCATCGAGAGATCGTAAATTACAAAGGCTGTCTTTCTCAAACGACACGCAATATGAATATTTCTGTTATCTCAACCTACATCTGGTTAACTCCTCCTGATGATGCTAATTTGGTTAAAGAAGATGCGGCACACGTCACATCTACCTCGAGTTGTGTATTCCATAAGGTTCCGCTACGAGGTCTGAAAATGACTAAACTTGAGCTCCATAAGAAAAAACATGGGATTTTGAGCCAGAAACGGCGTTTTTCATTAAATGACTTATTTTGAGACACCCGGTACACATTGAAGAACCACACGGTAAAACGATAGAGCCTCATTAAACTGTCATGTTTTTCTTGAAGGACCTAATTTGAGACACCCTGTACACATTGAAGAATCACACGTTAAACCGATAGAGCCTCGTTAAACTGCCATGTTTTTTAAATGACGTATTTTGAGACTCCCTGTACACATTGAAGAATCGCACGTTTAAAAAGGAGAGTCTCGTTAAACTACCATGTATTTTATTAAAATGATGTGACACCCTGTAAACCCCGATGGCAACCATGTTTTTGAGACACCCTGTACACATTGAGGGATCGCACGTTGAAGCGTTAGGACCTCGTTAAACTGACATGTTTTTTCCCAAATAATGTATTTTGTCACACCTTTTACACATTGTCATCATGTTTTCTCTTGATGAATTTTGACTATCCCCTTTCAACTAAGGAATCGCACGTAACAACGTCAGGACCCCGACATGAAAAATGGTTGAAACACATGTGAAACAACATATTTTCGAACGTTAACTACACAACACTTTTGAATATAAATACGTTTCTCATTGGGATCGCATGTTGAAATGCTACATTTCCGTTAAACTAATATGTTTACACGTTTCTCTTTGGAATTGCACGTTGAAACGCTACTACACTCCTGTTGAATTGTCATGTTTTTTGTCAAACAACGTATTTTAAAACATCCTGTACACACTGAGGAATCGCACGTTGAAACGTTAGGACCCAGACATGAAAAACGAAAAACGGCCAAAACACATGTAAAACAACATATTTTCCAACGTTAGCTCCACAACACTTTTGAATATAAATACGTTTCTCATTGGGATCGCACGTTGAAATGCTACACTCCCGTTAAACTGACATGTTTACCCGTTTCACATTACAGTCGCACGTTGAAACGCTACACTCCGGTTGAACTGTCATGTTTTTTTCTTAAATGACGTATTTTGAATTACTCTGTATACATTTAGGAATCGCATGTTAAAACTTTAGAGCCCTGTTAAACAGTCATGTTTTTTCTCAAATGATGTATTTTGTCACACCTTGTACACATTGACGTTGTTTTTTTCTTAAATGCTGTATTTTGACAAATGACATGTATTTAAACACGAAAACGAAAAAAAAACATGTAAAACAATGATTTTGAAATGTCATTGCTGAATACTATGCTCTTCCATTGCCTCATTTTCAAACGTTAAGTACACAACATATTTGAATATAAATACGTTCATCATTGTGATCGCACGTTAAAGAGTGCCCTTCTGGCCGCAATCTTTGATTTTTCTGTGTCGATGAATTCTGAATTTCTTCCCCTTCCATTTGACGTGCTGTACGTGACGATGCGACTATTGTAAACAAAGTTGCGGCTTAGTGCTGTTCTGGCTGAAATCTTTGTTTTTTCTCTGTCGATGAATCCTGAATTTCTTCTCCTTCCATTTGACGTGCTGTACGTGACGATGCGACTATTATTAACAAAGATGTGGTATAGTGCCCTTCTGGCAGTAATCCTTTGTTTTTTTTTGTTTATGAATTCTGCATTCATTTTCCTTTCATTTGGCGTGCTGTGCGTGATGATTCTACTATTATTAACGAAGATGTGGCTTAGTGCCATTCTGGCAGCAATCCTTTGTTTTTTCTTTGTTGATGAATTCTGCATTTCTTCACCTTCCATTTGGCGTGCTGTGCGTGATGATCCGACTATTATTAACGAAGATGTGGCTCTTCTGGCCGCAATCTTTGTTTTTTTTCTCTGTCGATGAATGTTGCATTTCTTCTCCTTTCATTTGATGTGCTGCATGTGACGATTCGACTATTATTAACGAAGATGTGGCTTAGTGCCCTTTCGGCATGTCATCATCTTTGATTTTTCTATTCTCCACGCTGACGTCATCACCTTCTTCCTCATATACACATACATATTGCATCGTATACTTTTACACACATCACATCTAACTCGAGTTGTGTATTCCACAAGGTTCCGCTACGAGGTCTGAAATTGACTAAACTTGAGCTCCATAAGAAAAAGCATGGGATTTTGAGCCAGAAACGGCGTTTTTTATTAAATGATGTATTTTGAGACATTGCGTACATATTAAAGAATCACACGGTAAAACGATAGAGCCTCATTAAACTGTCATGTTTTTTTTTTGAAGGACGTAATTTGAGACACCCTGTACACATTGAAGAATCACACGTTAAAACAATAGAGCTTCGTTAAACTGCCATGTTTCTTAAATGACGTATTTTGAGACACCCTTACACATTTACGTCATGTTTTTTCCTTAAATGATGTAATACTCTGTATATTTCGATGGTTACCATGTTTTTTCTATTACGTTGGCAGTCATGTTTTTTCTTCAACGCTGCACACCCCGTATAACCTACGTTGCGTTATCTCTACGTAGGCCGTTCAGAGCTCTACGTTCTTCATTACTTCTGTTAGTTGAATTTCCTCTGTCACAAAATTGTCGTATTAGACCTACTCTCGATTGAAGTATACTTATCTATCTAAACCATATCAATAGAGACCTACCAACGATCTCATGTTATGTACAAGAAACGTGAATTGCTCATTTTTGCTAATTACTCATTTCGCCGTGTGTGCTCTAGACTCTCTGCCATCTTCGACTATTTGGTAACTCAGTTTAACTTCCCGTTTTGTTGTACAATCCAGTGAAGAAAGAACACTCCAAGGAAGGGCCCTTTCCGAAGCAGGGATTTGTGCGAGGAATTCGGTGAGTTTGCTTTATGCCACCATTCTTACAGTCCACTCTTGTTTCATTTTTATTATTTTTCCGAGTATTCGAAGACGTGACAGTCTCCGAACCGGATATAATAATGTTAAGACATACAATTCCTTTTTCACTAGTTCGGACTTCCATTGTCTATTATATAAAATGATTTGAAATCCCTGAAACAAAAATGATTTCAAATCATTTTATATAATAGACAATGGAAGTCCGAACTAGTGAAATTCATCACGAAACATTGTCAATCACCTTCAAACAAATACAATTCCTCTTTCTGCTTCGAACAATTTGTTGGGGGTTGAAATGGACACCAATATGTCTTGGCTCAATCATGTCGCTGGAATTGCAAAGGCTGTTTCTCAAAAGCTTGGAACATTGTTCCGACCCAGAAAACTGTACCCACCTCAGCAAATTTGATGCTTCATGAAGCTCAGATCAGACCTTTGAAGTATTGTTCTCTTGTATGGAGCTCCGCCCCAAGCATACCATCAAACTGCTGGATACCATTCAGAAAAGAGCCATCCACCTGATTGGAGACACGAACATCACTTGCAACCCTGATAGTCTGAAACATCGAAGAAAGGTTGGAAATTTGTCTTTCTTTCATAGATTCTTTCACGGGAGGTGTTCAAGTGACTTGGCACATTTGATTACATCAAGAGTGGTCCATATCAGAAATACGCGACGGACTGTGGCCACTCATCGTTTCGAGGTTCAACTCAGGTTCAAGTTTCACCTTGAACTTCACCGTTCAAGAACTCTTTCATTTGGAGAACTGCGTTTGTGTGGAATAAACTTCCTGTGAACGTTTTTCCAAGTGCATGTAATCTCCAGCGATTCAAATCCAACGTTAATCGCTTCTTTCTCACAGACACCACTCTTAGAGCGCCTTAAGAATTCTCGTGTAGTATTTGTGTTTTGTTCTTAAAAAAAACAACAAATCAACTAAGCAAATTGTGGAATTGACCGCGGTGGTAGGGCGCCCGACTCACGATCGGAAGACCGTGAGTTCGATTCCAGCCTCGACCAGATATTTTTCTCGAGATAATTTATCTGGTTGAAGCTGGAATGATCCTGCAACCGTGTTAGGAATCACAGGTTAAAAGGTAAGACCTCGTTAGTCCTTAGCTCGCACAAGTTTCTCAACTTCTGAGAGTTGTCGTTCGTATGGGGGCGACAGCTGATTAACGGAAAAACATATTTCAAACAGATATTAATTGAAAACTTCATTCGATATAGCGAAAAGTACTGAAAATATAAGATGAGTCAACCAATTAAGTGACGATTGAAAATATATCAGAGCCAAAAACGGTCTCACAACTCAAATCTTTTTTGGGGATGGTCATCTATTACAACAGATTCATACCAAGTATGCCCAATATTGTGAGTCAGTTGCTCGAGTTGTTGAAAAGGAATGTAGTATGGCAATGGAATGAAAGTTGCCAAGATGCATTTGAAAAAATCAAAATGGTTCTGCTTTCCGATACCTTTTTGGTTCATTTTGATGCAGCCCTCAAATCTATGTTGACAGTTGATAGTAGTGCCTACGGTTTGGGGGCGGTTCTGTCCCAGATTGGTGAGGACGGGGTGGAGCGCCCCGTGTGCTTTGCGTCTTAAACGTTGACGGATGCGAAGAAGAGTTATTCACAGTTAGAAAAGGAAGCACTAGCAGTGGTATTCGGTGTCAAGCGTTTTTACCAGTATTTATATGGTCGGCATTTCACTTTGCGCAGTGATAATTGTCCATTAGTTAGTATTTTTGGTCGCTAAAAGGGAATCCCAATCATGGCAGCCAACCGTTTATAACGTTATGCTTGTATCTTAAGTGGGTTTGACTTCACAATTGAATATGTCAATACTTCAGCTTAGTCTATGGTAAATTAGTATTCAACGTCTCAGGGTTGCTTCGGGTTTTTGCTCATGAGGTGAGTTGTCGAAAATTATATTCCGTTTTATACCACATTTTGTCTCGATCAGATCGTAACACTTTTAGGTCAAACAGGAGTGGGGGAAAGAAACGTGTGATGTAATCGATGCAGGATGGAATGAGTATCGGAGGGCCTCCTTGCCCTCGGCCTCCTTAGTACCCCATCTCACCTCTCGGGCCCCCTTGTCACGTGATCCTAATTAAAAAAATATATAAGTATAAGATTTGAACTCAGGACGTCGTCGTGGTAGATGTTATCCTTAGCCTCGACACCAACGTGGAATACTGAAGGTAATTGCGAATTGTTGATATTTATAGCAGTTGTTTCGTCGGGACCGAAATTGACTCATTCATTATACTTGACAGCATTTTTTGATTTCCGTAGAATGTTAGGGAAATTGTAACGTCATTATCATGTATTCATTCTTCAATATCACCAATTTCGAGAGATCCAACAGGAATATCGATACTTTTTTGTTTAGTTTTGTAAAGTTTTTCATAGTAGTAGAATTTCGTACCTTCTTCAATTTTGGGTAATACTGTTGTACGAATGGAAACTGAGCAGAGCTAAAGTATATTCAGAATCTAATCGAATGGGTGGATTGAAATCGATGAAGAGCGTCAAAGAACGACTCGTTAGCGTTAATATCAAAGACATTACTGATATAATGTCAGTATGACATCTCCCTAAATAATGATTGAAACAACAACATTTTGAATGAAAATCATTCACTACAATAACAACATTCTAATTGTGAGCTCACAGGACCATAATACATTGCTTTTTGTTGAGATGATGCAGCTGATGTGGGTGGTGGTACCTCATGTCGATAATGGATGAAACATGGTAAACGAATCTGCAAAGCAAATTGATGTTGGTAGTCCTTTGGTAATCTATGCCAAACATTCAATTATTTTTGCAGACATGGTTCAGCATTCTCAATCAAGTAGTCGATCGATGAAGTTTTCTAGCACCGGTTAAATCCTGCGAAGATATATCTCCAACCATTTTTGCAGACATTATGGAGCAGAAACTGTAGGTACAGATGCCCGCAATTACTCTAGTCAACATTTTGATACTGATCATTGTTATATGTAATCGTTATACATCTTCCAAAATATCTTAACAATTCCATTGGAGGTTTGAGATTACCGAAACTATCAAAATATTGAAAAGCATTACCGTTTTTAATGTTAGCTACCCAATGAGTGTCTGCATTCATTTGAGAATCCAGGTTCAATACAGCACATTCTCGCATCCGAGTACCACGCGTTGGCAACGTGCCACGCATAAAGACTCCACGAAAATGTGGAATTCTCAGTTGACGGGAACCTTTTTGAATTTCCGAATCATATAATGCTCTATGGGGTAGCTTCTGTAGGAGTTTTTTCTTTTTCTTTTTCAAGTAAAGACCTCGCCCTTTGCATTGATGTTGTTTCTTTAGGAACAGAACAAATCCTCGAGGTGTTTTGTGTAGGTACAAACCGGAACCTAAATTTTCCATAGTTTCATTGTGACCTTGATTTCCTTTGAGTTTCTTTTTGGCATTTTTAGCATCTATTACGGTTTTTGGGATAGCGTCTGCTCTACCTGCCAACGAACCCAAAGCTGAAAGGGCAGCGCATATAAGTATGAGTGGTAGGATTCTATGTCAAAGAGTTCTTACTTGGAAAGTTGAGCAACCGAGTAATGACTTAATAGTTGTTATACCCAAAATTATAAAACACTTTATCAAATTGATGAGTGTTAATCAATAAAAAAATAAAACATAGTAAAACATACAAACATTTATTATTAATAACTCTTCAATGGTTCAGAGCAAAAGTTCCCAGAAATAAGACTTGTAATTCTAATAATAATATTCAAAATTAGATACTTCGAGAGGTTAGTTGATTAGGTAGAAGATGTTTTAGGAAATTAATTTCCCAGCGCATAGTACTATGTGGTGGTTTACATATACAGGGTGTCCCTGGACTTCCTCTTTTCCTCTCGGGAATGTATAGATGGGGTCAAAATATCACCAGTACTTCATATAACTTTTTTTCCTAAAAGTCTTCGTAACCAAGTTACGGGCCCTCGAAGTTACAAAATGAAAAATGTTTTTCTTTGATAACTTTTCAAGTGAATATTCATAATTTGGTCCAAAGTAGAATAATTCCCATTATTATTTTTATAATCACCAAAATTTATTTTTGTTTGTGCATACCCTAACGGGCATAATCATTGAGCCAATTTTTGGATAGCTAAGTAATAAAATTGATATATTATAGTAGTAACTAATCCCTTGGCTTTCATTTCTTCGAAAGTTGTGAAATTTTGCTGGTGGAGTTGGGAAAATTTGGATTCCCTCCCCCTCCTGGTTTTTCTTTTCGCTACGGCCCTGCCTATGATTGCTTAAATCATAAATATTTATTGGCATAACTAGATAGATATGGAATTAGAGGAAATATCTGGCATTTTGCCAAACTGTCTGCAAAAAAACTAAAATCATAAAACACGAAAAAATATTCAAATCAGACGCATGAGAAAATACCGTGGGCTCCCCACAGGAAAGTGTAACCCGTCCTTTGCTTTTTATTATTTTCATGAACGATATGTGAGAAATCCTAAATAATGACAGTAAAACTTCTCAAACCACCAATTATGCTGATGATACAAATCTGTTAGTGTCAAGTCACAACTATCCAAACTTAATTATAGAGTCGAGTAACCTGTTAGACAGAGTAAACCACTGGTTCTCAGAGAACAATTTGATTCTGAATGTTGGGAAAACAAATGTTATTTTATTTAGAACGGCACAGCAAAGAATGAACTTGCAGTTCAGAACTCAACAAAATTTCTTGGTATATATGTTAACGAACACTTGCATTGGTATAAGCATATTACAAATCTGTTAAAAAAATGGAATCAAATTTGTTACAGTATCAGAGTTGCTGGGTCCTACCTCAATGAAAAATCACTAAAAATTATATATTCTGCGAATTTTGAATCTTTACTTAAATTTTGTATAATATTCTGGGAAAGCAGCAGTAATACCTCGGATATATTCCTTATCCAGAAAATAATTATAGAAGTTATTTTTAAACTGAACTTTCGTCATTCAATTACCAAAATTTGGATGATTTAGAATATTCACTTGAAAAGTTATCAAAGAAAAACATTTTTCATTTTGTAACTTCGAGGGCCCGTAACTTGGTTACGAAGACTTTTAGGAAAAAAAGTTATATGAAGTACTGGTGATATTTTGACCCCATCTATACATTCCCGAGAGGAAAAGAGGAAGTCCAGGGACACCCTGTATTCGTTGAAAAACATATACTTTATCCTGGGTGTATCTAGATTGAATGTACATTAATAATGTATTTATCCTGTATACAAATATATAAGTAAGTAAAACCTGTTCTTCTGGCGACAGCACTTTGAAAACTGATTACGGAATCCCAGGCCAACCAGGACTGGAGTGATGAGTGGAGCGATACTATGATAGCTTTACTCTCTCTGAGTGCAATAAAATGTTCATCGGGCTGAACCATGGAGTGTACACTTCGGGCAAGTGAGCCCTATTGGAACTGTAATAACAAAAATATCCTTGAAATGTAGACGAGGAGTTAAACAAAAGCTTGGGAAATAACCAACCAGAACAGAAACCGTGACAATTCCCTGGGTGAAAATCCTCCGTGTCAACAACCCTATAAATGTTTTTTTAGAAACTGTCTTATATTGTCGCTAGCAAGAGAACAATGAAAAGAAAAGTAGGAAAACTCACCTTCCGTGAAGGGTTTTATCTTGTAATAAAAAGGCGTAAATGTTCAATATAGGCCTCTATCAAAAGCCAGGACGAAGTGGTTGATAACAAGATGGGTAGAACGAAATATACTGAGGATCATTCAACAAATTCAGGATACGTCAGCCGAACAAAACCAGAAACACCTGTAGGGCAGACACCTGTCGTTTTCGCGAAATCTACCATCCTAACTGATCAGAAAAGAATTCCTTTTCTTCTTCTTCTTTCCGGAAGATAGGGTACTAGCGTTTTGACCTATCAGTATTTGCATGTTCCATACATAAAGGACCAATCTGAACAGAATAAAGTAATGGTATGTTTGGTTGTATCTGGTCAGACACCCCCTAAAGCTAAATTGGCTACACTGACGAAAAATGAAACAGTTGACAGTCGAAATATCATCAAACAGCTGACAATCAAAATCAAACAGAAAATCCCAACAGAAAATTTCAACTCGAAGACACTCCTTGTGAAACTTATCCATAACCAAAACATTCGAGATCAGCAATGGGATTTTTATAAGGTTTCTATGGATGAGGTTAGAAAACCAACTTTACATATCTATGTTTGTTATTTTCACGTTCGCTGAGGGTAGGTCACCACGGAGTGAAATCTATGTTGATTTATTTTCAAAATAAAGTAGCGAAAATGTACATGCTACAACTTCCAAAGAAAATATTCTACTTGTCAACGAACTACATAAACCAATTAGAAAAAATTATCCTCGACACCGCGCCGTAAAGTTACCAAAGGAATAGATGACTTATGGCAGATGGACTTGACTGAGATGAGATCGTTCGCTCACCAAAATTGAAATTTCAAACTGATTCCAGTCGTCATATATTGTTTTTCAAAATTTGTGTGGACTGGACCACTGAAATTCATAAACCGATCAAGGGAAAGAATTTTACGAAAATAAATTTCAAACTTTGATGAAAAAGCATGGAATAAATCACTACAATACGTACAGCATCACTAAGGCTTCTATGGCTGAACGTACCATTAGTCTGAATGGCACCTACAAATGGTTGAATGTCTTGCCTAAAATCACAAAATCCTACAATGATACACAACACTCGCAGACGGGCATGCAACCTTCGAAAATAACCAAAACTAACGAAAAACAAATTCTCAAATCAACATACACCCATCTGAAAATAGCTGGACGGAGAAAATTCAAAGTCGGTGATGTTGTACGAATCAGTAAGGCGAAACACGTTTTCGAAAAAGCTATACGCCCAATTGGACTACGGAATCATTCAAAATTATCAAAGTCAACATTACCAACCCCGCCACCTTTATGCTAGAAGATATGCAGGGTGCACCTATAAGGGGTGCTTTCTATGGGGAAAGAATTACAAAAAACCGCAAATCGTGATATATATCTCGTGGAAAAAGTGTTGAGGAAAAAAGATTAAAAAAAAAGTACATTATATGGCTGGGTTTGGATAACAAACACAACAGTTGGATCCAAAACACTGATTTTGTATATAATCTTATGGAAAAAGAGCACACTGACAATGTATTGGGAGGGCCTTTTGTGAAGAAATATTTGTGTGTTCAACGAACACACAATATCTGAAATGGACCACGTGATCTGAAGCTATAAGCGCATGCAAACACAGATGGATATTCAGTTTGAAAACGAAAATGTCTCTCGATAGTGGTTACGGTAGTGAAGTTGAAGAAGTAATGTTCGACAGTGATAGTGAAGATTACGATGGAACTCTGAATGCAATAGACAGAGCATTGGAACAATACGAAATGGCCGCTCGAAACGAACACCAATTGCTGTTTATGGCATTCCCCATATCGTCTTATGAAAATCGATGTGGCCTAAGTCCATGTAGAGACTTCAGCCCATGCATAATTTTGAAGCAGCAGTTCTCCATTCGTTCCATCAATTTAACAAGTTATGAATGGGCGACCCTCATTGATATCCTGCAACAAATAAAGGAAAATTTCTTTGAATAATCACAAATCGATGGATATGTAGACGAGTATGATCCAATTACAACACGTTGCGGAGATTACATTTACGTCACACTTTCTACCGCTGTTGGAAATTCTTAGAGTAACACACCTATCAGTCAAATTGAATCTAGGACAAAAATGTTTAATGAATCACATCAATAAAAAGAAAATCCAATTGATAACCTCATTTCTAGCTATAGTGCCCCCAAGGTAAAGTGTCGGATTAATTTTCGTTTATCGTCGTGTGGACTTAGGCCTATTTTCACCTGCTTGATACTGAAAACATTGTGAGCGTATAATCGAATAGTGAACTGCTCACATATTTTTCTTTAAAATTTCCGAGACAATCGATATAATCTTTGAAATTAATTTTATTTTTGACAACATTATATCGAATTCTCTTTGATTTTTTGATAAATTTCCACCCTGCACTTTATAGGTGTACATTTTGGAACGTAACCCTGCAAAGTGCGTGATGATTTTACCTTTTGCTTCATCTTTCATTAACCTAAGAATATTTTCATTCACAAGTGGTATTTGAAACCTTATTATTGGGCGAATAATCAGAAGTATCAAATTTCGATAGGTTCTTTTTAATGAGTTCTGAATAGACATCTTCACACATTATTTCGTAGATGAAGCTATCTGTATACATTAACTTGCAATTTTCTATACCTAGAGTGGGCACCATGAAATCGTAATGGAAATCAAACATGCATGTTTTTGAAATATCTAATATTGTCATTTCGATGTACAAAGGTTTATTGAAAACAAGTTAAAAAAAATTGTTTTTAAAATATGTTTTTTTGTTAATCTTTCTCAATTCAATAGCCACCAAGTCTGTATCGAAAACGGTTCGACTCTGAAATCGGGGGCTCGCAATTAAATTTTTGGCGCCATAACGACCGTTCCACGAATTCACAAGTTTGGCCACCCTGTGTAACCGAATGTTTTACATCGTTTTCCTAAAAATAGCATTTACCATTAGTTTATCTAAATTTTTCCCAAAAGAACTGGTGGCTGCAGACAAGTATTCAACTCGATGTAGGGACGCAGCCATACATATTGATGAATGATGATGATGATGAATTTTGGTTAGAATCAAACCGTTTTTCAATGCTTGTTTCAAGTTGCGATAATGCAAAATATATTTTTCTTTATTATACAGGGTACCCATTGATTTTTTCTGTTTGGAATTTGATGGTGCTTGATGCTCTGGACAAAACGGAAAATCTTTATGTGAATCATGTAATCTCTCAGGGTATTCCAAATCAACTTCCAATATGTAGCCTTCTGAAGCATTGTCAGGAATTTCAGTTATATCTTTGTCAAAATTTTCCACCCACTGAAAACCGTCGTAAGGTAAAAATTCTGACATTGCCCACCCATATAAATTATTGACGTCTAAATATAAAAGATATTTTGAAGGTTTTTCGGGATTGTATGCTTCCATATATTTATTATTTGCTTCAGAATATCTATTTGAACAAACCGATATTCCGCCCCTTATCCCCTTTTCTACAAACATAATCATGTCAATGTCTTTTAAAATTTGTAATTTACACTTCGTATACTTCAACATGGCATCCCACGTGTACCCAGGCATAGTATAATACCATGCGGGGTCCAACCCATAAGTTGCCATGCTTTTTTGACGAAAATTTTCAAAAACGTCTGCCAGTAATAAAATATCTGTTTTCAAATATAGGTCCGCATACGATCCCAAATTTGTAATTTCGAATGATTCCCAAACATTTTGTGCGTGAACATATTTCTCTTCTGTTATGTGTTCATCATTTAATTTATTATAGAATTCTTCTCGTGATGGTAACTCGGTGATGTTCAATTTTTCCATGCTATCTATATAATCATACGGAAATACTCCCTTCCTGGTGAGAAGAGCGAATTTCTCCTCATCTAAATGACTAAATTCTTTTTTTTAAATTTCCAAATCATTTTGATCCAATGTGGATACTAATTCATCCAACGATGTTCCCATGAATCGAAAAGAATCTATAAATCGAAATTTAATTTTAGTTTCAGCATCCTTCTGTGTAAAGGAAATGTATTTTTCTTTATTTGAGGGAAGTATGC
>NW_019291335.1:0-44231 GCF_000500325.1 Leptinotarsa decemlineata | reverse complement strand
AAACTGAACTTTCGTCAGTCATGCCGGGGAATCTTCAAGGCAAATAATATCTTAACTGTATATGCGATCTATATCTATGAGAGTGTAGTATACGTATTTAAAAATAAAAGTAGTTTTTGGAAGCTAGACCAAGTCATAATTATCCTATGCGCAATATGAATACAGGGCGGGCCATCGAAAACTTGAAATCTTGCAAATCCGAAAAAACGATTTTTATTGGGAGGAGGACAGATCTTTTAATTCTCTAAACAATGATGTACATTTTTTTTTAATTTGGACGTTTTTATAAGAATTCTTTCCAATAATTAACTTTTTTGATATTGTTAATAGCAACAAATTGTTGTACGCCACTACTCAGTTGGAATGTATTTGGAACTCTTTCATTTGTTTCTTACGCTACTTTTTTGTTAATTGATTAGTTCTTCTCTGATAAGAGGACTATTACAAGTGAGAAATGGTTAAAAATGCTGTTTCTATTTCTCATTTTTATGTTTAAAGTGATATCTACATTATTACTAGTAGTGAGTGCCGTAAAGTGTTGCTAAAGAAACAATGGTTTACACAATTGCAAAGAGAGATGAGTTGATTGAACTGTACTATGAAAATAGACGTTGAGCTGTGAGAGCCGCTGAACTGTGCAATCAACTACATGGGAAGAATGTGTCGCGACAGTATGTTTTCGATTTAATTGCAAAATTTCGCGCAACTGGATCTGTAGCAAATAAAAATGGCAAATGAAGCGACACAAGTGGCAATTCTGGGCCATGTTGATTGAGCTCGACCATACTTTGAGCACAAGAAAGTTGAATTTGTTTCCGGGGTGCTAGAATTTGGCGTATTTTAAAAACTCACAAAATGCATCCTTACAAGATTAAATTAACGCAAGAACTGAATGATGATTTCGATCGACGCGACGCTTGCAATTTTGCGAGTTGGTTACTGAACGAGCGGTGGAAAATCCACATTTTGTTTTCAACATTTGCTTCAGTGATGAATGCTCTTTTTTTCTAAATGGCAAAGTTGATCGCCATAATTGTCGCCATTGGGCTGATTCAGATCCTCACATTTTTCATGAAGTGCATACTCAACGTTCACAAAAATTAAATGTAGGAGCTGGAATTTTTGGTGACCGTATTGTTGGCATTTGTTGGTTTTTAGAAGGCAATTCAACCAGACAAATGTATCTGGAGCTTCTGGAAGATAGTATTAATCCCCTTTTCACTGATATTATTGAAAATGATTACAATTATCGGGAGGATCTGTTGATATTTCAACAAGATGGGGCTCCTCCTCACTATGCTCTGCCTGTTCGGCAGTATTTAGATCAGACTTTTCCGGATCACTGGATTGGGAGGCGGGGCAATATCGAATGGCCACCACGATCACCAGACCTTTCGCCGTTAGATTTTTTCTGTGGGGTCATTTGAAAAGCAGAATTTACTGTTCTCCTCCTGCATTACTCAAAGATTTACGGCAACGAATCACAAATGAATGTCGCCAAATCACTCTAGAAATGCTCCACAATGTTTGAGAACGTTTCCAGCAGAATCTCTGTTATTGCATGGAAGCTGGAAGTGCCCATTTTGAGCATATGCTAACATGAGAATAAAGTAAGTAACTTCAACTCTAAATTCAATATGTTTAATCCAAATTTAAAGAAAATGTACATAGTTGTTTATAGAATTCCAAGATCTTTCAAACGATGTGCGACTCCCCCCCAGTTCCCTATTAAAATTCCAAGGATTGTTCACTCCTCTGCTCCGGGGTTGAAATGGCAGTTATTACAATGTTTATCTTGTATGGCAATACTTTTGTTAAACTTTTTTGTTGTTTCAGTAAATGAGTGAGTTCACTTTCTGTTTTTGTTGCCTCATTGATACATAGTTCATGATCACGTTTTGATTATTTTATGTAGTTATCTCTGTTTATGTCATCTTCAAATAAGTGTCTGTTTTTTCGAGGAGACTTTTATCTTCTGAATTGGAGTTATCACCAATATCTTCATTATCACAACCAGGTTCGTTTTTGCAATAAAACACTCTTATGAAATACGTCGAAACACTTGGTACTACATAGGGAACGTATGTTTTGTTTTCACCACATTTAAAAGAACATATCTGGGAGCATTCTGTCTGGTATTTATCTTGATTATTGGCATACTATGTTCGTGTGGTGAAGTATACATAGACATCACAAAGAGGTCTACGACAAAAGAACAACAAAGAAATCGCAGATTAAAACAAATTAGTCTGCAGTAGCGAGAGATGCGCTTAGCGAAGAAGATCACCAAATCCTCTTTGGAGAAGTTATGTTACTAAATCCAGCCGAGGGATATCGTAATCAGTCTATAGACTATATAAAATCCACAAACACACAGATAATTTCAGTAGGAAGAATAAATATTGAAGCCAAGCTCAATATGGAGTGTGAGCCCTATCCTTGCCAGAACAAAGAAGCACTCCGCTCCAATTCCCCTACCACCATCACCGTTATCGCATTGATACAATACGCTTCTCTCATTCGAAATAGAAGTAATTCTGAACAAGCAAGCCACGTGTACTAAAGGAACGTCAGGGATAAATTTCACATTACGACGGACCTCAAACCTGACAAAATACTGATGTAATATAAACAGTGACAGAGAAAGACTTCCGTATGATTTTTGTTGCTGATAAAGTTATATTTATTTTGAGTGGATTTTTTTTCTACTAATATTTCTAGTTTTACAAAAAACGAAGATATCGTATGTTAACTAAATTCTGCAACACCCTTTATATGGGGGTCAATGATTGGTGCCTTTCACACCCAACAACTTTATTGCCTGCGATATGTGACTGTTCTGGTACCCAGTATATATTCAATCTGTTTCTGTACGTCGGTTTTCTTAATCCCCAGACCAGTATCCATGTCACTTTTGGGTACATCTGTGCCACAAGTACAGCCCGGCTATCTTTGAATACATTGATCCGCTCATTTCGTTCATGTCTCACATTGATGCTCCTTGCGCATTGCAAGATTGTATTCATTTCAGCTTGGAAGACTGATGTGTACTGACCGAGTTAGCAACTGAAATGAAGATTTCTTCCCGCACAGTAAATTTCAGCTTCCGTCCCTTGTTCAGTTTCAAACCCATAGTTATACCAGGTGTATCTGCCGAGCATGTTTTCGAAATGTCTGTTCATTCTCTACTTTTCGCTGTATCTTTTTCGTAGCTACTGTGATAGCATAAAATGTGATATATTTTTTGATAATAAAGTTTGTGAAGATCAAATCGTAAGGTGTAGTTTATGAAACTACTATGGATCATCATGGGTAAATCATTATGGTATAGAGCCAATTCGTCATGTTCTGGTTTCAGCTCACATGTTTTTCCGTAGGTACGTCAGGCCAGCAGCAGTAATGCCTCTACCGTTCTTTACAGTATTCAGAAAACATTTTTTTCACAAAAACGGAAAAATGGCTCTAAAAGTAACTTCTATTATGTTATTTCCTTCTGGAATGATGGAAACGTTTTCATAAAAAATCAATTAGTTTTTGACAAAAAATAGACCAAGTTTACAACATTTGTCAGAAGTTATTGAAATTGCCCTTTCAAATACTTTCGCATCTCTTATTTTAATTTTTTTAAATTTCAGAACTGGCATTAATGAACTGAGAAATCTTCAATATCTACCGAGAATGTCTGAAGCCAGAGAACATCTCTTTGAAGATAGAACAAAAGCACATGCTGATCATGTTGGTGCAGGTCTTGATAGAAAAACAACAGCTGCAGTAGGAATTCTGAAAGCCATTCATGGTGGAAAAAATGAAGGACCCATCAATAGGATTACGAAGGATGTTGTTGCATTTCCAGCAAAATATTTTGATATTTTGTCAGAAAAGTTACAGCTTGATCTTCATGAACCTCCTATATCTCAGGTATAGACCGAATTTGACTGCATAATTCATGAATGCTTGTTTGAATCCTCCTATTAAACCCATAAAAAATATCTCTCAAAATACCATTATCAGATTTCTACCGTTAGTAGATATATAGAGTTGCACTTAATAAATACTTACACAAACTTCTAATATATAGAACCGATCGAACTCATGGTTAGATATGGTAAATCAAATCCGTAAGTAAAAATCAACAGGCAACCTTCTATCATATCTCTGTTTCTCTGTTTCTTTGTTTTTCCGTTAATCAGCTGTCGCCCCTCTTTACGAACGACAACTCTCAAGTTGAGAAACTTGTGCGAGCTAAGGACTAACGAGGTCTTACCTTTTAACGTGTGATTCCTAACACGGTTGCAGAATCATCCCAGCTTTCAACCAGATAAATTCTCTCGAAAGACCAATTCAACAATATGTCACCCATATTTGGAATAACGCAATCGAGAAACATGGAGAGTTAAGAGCTGTTGCGCTTGCTATTTCTAAGGCCTTTGACCGTGTGTGGCATGAGGGTTTGCTGGCCAAACTTTGATGCTATGGCTTGTCAGATCATTTTTATGTATGTCTCTTCAGCTTCCTGAAAGAACTTTTCATGCAAGTGGCCGTCTATGGATATCTCGAATATTTTCACCATCAACGCTAGCGTTCCCCAGGGATCTATATTGTCTCCAATCTTCTTTTTATTGTATATCAACGACTTATTGGAAAAAACCAAGGATCCAATATATTGCTTTGCTGACGACAGCACACTTGTCTCGTCATTCTATTTGGATTCCAGGACATCAGCTGCGGATGCACATCTACACCGGCAGCAGGAGGTTGCACATCTTAATGAGTAACTAGAAGTAATTTAGAATTGGAGTAGTAGTAATCAGGTTCAATTCAATGCCACAAAAAACCAGGCATCGGTTTTCTTCAAAAAGATAATTGTCTCCGAACCGAATATAATAATTTCAAGTCAGAAAAATCCACTTTCTGCTTCGATAAGTTTGTTGTGGGTTAAAAGAGACACCAATATGTCTTAGCACAATCATGTCGCTGGAATTGCAAAAGCTGCTTCTCAGAAGACTGGGACAATGTTCCGAACCAGAAAACTGTACACACCTCAGCAACTTTCGATGCTTAGATTAGACCTTCTTTGGAGTATTGTTCTTATGTATGAAGCTCCGCCCTAGGTAAAACCTGAAGCTGCTGGATTCCATGCAGAAAAGAGCCATCCGCCTGATTGGAAACACGAACATCACTTGCAACCTTGATAGTGTCTGGAAAGGTTGGAGATTTGTCTCTCTTCTATAGATACTTTCAGGGAAATGTTCAAGTGACTTGGCACATTTGATTCCATCAAGAGCGGTACATATCAGCAATACGCGACGGACTGTGGCTGCTCATCGTTTTGAGGTTCAACTTAGTACACCTCGAACTTCAATATTTAGGAACTACTTCATTTGGAGAACTGCGCTCGAGTGGAATGAACTTCCTGAGAACGTTTTTTTTTCTAGCATTAATCTCCAGCGATTCAAATCCAATGTGAATCACTACTTTCGCACAGGCACCGCTCTTAAAGCGCCATAAAGATTTTCCTGTAGTGCTTGTGTTTTGTCCTCAAAATTTGGTCTATCATGATCGGAGCCATACATTTTCCGTTTCACTGATAATACAGTAACATTGAAAACGAAACCTTCCAATGAAACAAAAGGAAATAGAAAAGGTATGAGTGTTGTTGAAAGTAGTTCATTCAATTGAAAGCAGTATTGTTACGTAGCGTGTCAGCAGTAGTGTCACCATAGTGTCACATTTTTGGAAGTTGAAGAGTAGGAAATATTTTTACATTTATTTGTTATTATTTCGGGAATCGTTCAAGTTAGTGTCTAATACATAATTGAAGCATTGTCTTTTTATGAACTGGTTGAACTATAGCTATTTTTCAATTGGGAGCCTGTATGTATGGTTAAACAACTTGAAGAGGACCAATGTTAGTTGAGGAGTACACCTTTTGAGAAAAATGGGTGGAATGCTACTGTTACTTTATCGATTATGCGACTGAGTAGGTCAGTCAAGAACACAATTTCTAAGATAAGGTTATCAATGGGAGCCATACGTGGAGGTTCATGCTTTGAGAGTTCACGTTTTAAAAGAACTATTGCATTCTTCTTAAGTAGTAGTTACTATCATACCATTGTCTTTACTAAGAGGTGGAAAGAGCTTTATGTGAAGTTTTTACTCACTGCCATCGTTAAGAACGAGAGTGGTGGTGATCCATTAGGATATTAATGATCTTAGATCTAAACTTAGTTTTGTGTTTTTATTCAGATCTAGATGAATCTTGGTATCACCGGTTTAATCCTTTCACAATCTACATAAAGGTTTTTTTTTCGAAACAAGTATTCTGTAAAGCCATTTTTAATCACCAGCTGTTTTACTCCATTAGTATACTGAAATTTGGTCATTAAATTTGATAGTCTTAATAACCGGCGACGTAATAGTCCATAGATACTTGTAACGGTCAATTTCTTGTTTATTGTTAAGAACTCTCACCCGTTTCCAAATCAACCCGTTTCTTGTTCAGTGTAAGTACCCTTGAGCGTTTATGATTCTATTGATATATTTTACCTGGAACGTAGGCAAACAACAAGGCCATTTTGATCAATGGGTTGCATAGGGCTCAATACTTCTGTTAAAAATTTTATATTCCCGTGATATACCTTTGGAAAGATAATTACGCGACACCACCGTGAAAATGAAACTTAGTATTGAATAAAAAAAAAGATTGTATTTGTCGATAATATATTGAATTATAAACGCCAATTTTATGAAGCCACGATTCAAATTACTATTTCATTGGCGCGGGTTTCAAGATAATATCCCGAGAGTTTCCGAATCGAAACCGATAACGAAGGGTTTAAAAAAAAGAACAAAAAAAAGAAAGAAGAGAGAAGAAAGAACTCGCTCAAAGGAATTCGTGGTGTTGATTCCATCTTGAGTTTTATGAAAAGAAAGAAACCTCATTAAATCTAAGGTTTCTTTATGGAGATAAATTTATACGTGTAATATGAGGCGTTTCTTATAAATGAATTGAGGAAAGAGGTGGCCGTTGCAATAAATATTTCCCTCAACGGATACACGGGGTGCCGCTGATTATTTCTCAAGCCTCCATTAAGTTGAGTCAAACAGAAGTCCTACGTCAAGGAGGATTCCGACCTTTCAAGACGGGACCTTCCAGAAAAGTTTGATACGACATTCTCCGTAAAGAACTGTGAGTTTTTTGGTTATTTTACAAAGACGAGATTCCCCAGGCCTACGAATTCGACGATTTTCAAGATCGCTACACTGTACAAAAGTTTTTGTTTGTTGTTTTGATTTTCTGTAACTTGAACAGCTGTTTAGGAAGTCCAATTGTAATATTTTCTTTTCTTTAGGGTGAGAAACCCACAAAGATATAATTTTTTTTGGATAAAATTGTCCCCAGATACAGGAACCCTCAAGTTTTGTTTTCCCATTTAGTTATTAAAGTGTTAAATGTTGTTAACGAAACAGGCCTGTTCGTTATTCGAATTTATACCTTTTTCTGTTTGTGAATTTTGCAATTACATTCAACAAGCCTTAAAATTCAAGTTAACCAATGGCCTTGGTTGCTTATTAATTGAACTTGTTATAGTGTATATTTCAATCAAATGTAATTTTCTTAACTTTTCATTAACCTTATTAATTTCAATATTAAAATTAACTGCTTGAAAGAAGTGTTAGAAGGCTTTGTCTATTTGCCCTATTACCCCCCTCCTGTTGAAGAAATATCAACTGGCGCCCACAGCTTGCTAAAAAAAAACTATAAGAATAATACCAATAAAGAATTTTTGGGATACTCAGATATCCCGACTCGAACCCACGACTCGCCCCATTCTAGGTGAGCTCCAGGCAGTTGTAAATTTAGGAAAACTTAAATTTGTCCTGTTTTACGTCATACGAAATGGCGCCTCAACGCGGGACATGATTTTTTTGCAATCTCGTTTAATTTTTTGGTGTTATTATTATTTGATAGCCGGTGCAGCAAGCTTTTCCTTTTTCAGCTTCCATTTTTCTTTAGGAAAAATAGACAGAGCCTCTGACGAATTATTGAGCAGGGTGTAGACTATTGATTAGAAATTGGCGGAAACTGAAAATAACAGGTTTTGAAAAAGAAATTAATTTATTATATGCTACAACTGATTGGTAACGGGTTGTGTAGGAATCATTATTAATTAATCGTAAGGCATATCAAAGGGTCCATTTTTGTTTCATAGGGGGAGCGAAGAAAACGGTATATATAAAAAAAAGTTTTATGAGTATCAAATACAGGGTGAATCTGTAATTGACTGTTATATTTGTTTTTTGTGTAGAATACGGGGGGAGAAGGTGTTCATAAGATTGAAGTGATACCTTACGGAAGTGATAGGTGTAATACAGGGTAAATCCAAAAGTGTAAATTATTTTGTTCATACCGGGTCAAGTTTCATGAACTAGTTCACCGCTTCGGGTTTAAAATGGAGTGGAATTATGTCATGGATCCTTCATGCGTACGCATGAAGTAAATTATGAATTGAAGATACGAGGGGTTTCCTGCTCTAGTACAGATCTGCATCAGAAGAGGAAATATTTAAAAAGAGAACTACTGAAGGACGCAGCGAGACCGAGAGTCTTCAGTTATGAGACACCGGACTTCGATCTCGACACGGAAAGGAAAGAAATAGAAGATAGCTTAAAGTCTCTCACAGAGTTAGTCAACGATTTCGATGGCAATAATCAGGAAGTTTATAAGAGAATAAAAAATCGTAGGATACATGTTACTGGTATATTCAAAAGGATTCCTAGTGAGACCAACGATGAAGCAGGCTTATTCACAGGAGATAATTTGATAGCTGTTGGAGTTCTTGAGGATGATGTAGAAGAAGTGATGAAAAAAATTAGACAAGGAGAGAATTTGCGTTTAGCGGCTGCTACTACGACGGAATCTAATACCAGTAAATCTTTTCCGGTTCACAAATGGAATTTAAAATTCGATGCCAATACGGATCATTCCTCGGTGAATGCGTTCTTAGAACAAGTTGAAGAGTTGAGCTTCGCTCGTAATGTATCGGTAGAACAACTGTTTCAGTTTGCAATTGAACTTTTTGAGGGAGCAGCAAAAGTATGCTATCGCCGGATTAGATCGACCGTTAGTACTTGGGATGAATTAGTTCTAGCCCTGCGTCGTGATTTTCTGCCGAAAGACTCTGATGATAATTTATGGGAAGCGTTAAGAGGCCGTTATCAAAAAAGTGATGAAAAAGTGATCATTTTTATTTGTGCTATGGAAAATTTATTTTCGCGTTTGACTGTGAAGGCATCCTCTTCCTTATGAGGAAGAATATATTGAAGGAGTACCATGTGCACTTAGCTTTGCGAGAAGTAAACACTATAGACGAATTTTCGGAAGTATGTCGTTCTTTGGAAGCTGCTGGAGTTATTCAAAGATCAGAGAGACGGATTTTTTCTCAAAAAAAAATGTATCGGCCTTAGAGCCTGATCTTGCTCATTTTCCTACCCAAAAGGGGAACTCAAGGGATCTGGCTCGTTGTTATGCATGTCAAGAGACCTGACATTTCAAGAGAGAATGTCCGAATAGACGAGAGACAAGTGATAAATTGTCAAAAAAGATGCCTACCTGCTTTGGGTGCGGAACAAATGGCTTTATAAGATCTAACTGTCCACAATGTTCAAAAAACGGAAGAAGAGGAGACGCCACATAGGTCGGCGGCGTGTCTCCTGGAATAATAAGACAGAGACCTATAAGTATGCGTATACTGGTTCCCCACTACATCCTATAAAAAAGAAATGGACTCCGATACACCAAATTACTGAGAAGGAATGGGAGGGCTGGCTATTGGTAGTAAAATCTTGAATTTGTAGTCATGCCTGTTGTGCTACACAATGCGTCCCAGACACAACAGAGGCTAATGGATACTATCTTGGGTTATGAGTTGGAACCTTTCGTTTTCGTCTACTTAGACGATATTATTATAGCTACGCCCACATTCGAGGAACATCTGAAAGTATTAGGTGAAGTTGTGTCAAGACTGAAGAAAGCCAACCTTACTGTTAACCTGGAGAAATGCCAGTTCTGTCGACCTTCACTGCGATACTTGGGATTTCTATTGGACCGAGAAGGACTACGAACGGATCCTCAGAAGGTCGCTGCTATGGTGAACTATCCTCCACCGGAAACAGTTACCGAAGTGAAACGATTTCTTGGATTGTGTGGTTGGTACAGAAGATTTGTTCCTTTTTTTCTCCAACTTAACGGTACCGATGACGACCCTGATGAAGGGTAAAAGAAAGTCACAAAAATTGCAGTGGACGGCGGATGTGGACGGTGCATTCCAAAAAATGAAAGAAACCTTGGTATCAGCCCCTATCTTGACCAATCCTGACTTCACAAAACAGTTTACTTTGGAATGCGATGCCTCTGAAGTGGGCCTAGGATGTGTTCTATCTCAGAAATATGATAAGGATCAGGAAGTTGTCATCGCCTTTGCAAGTAGGACTTTAACACCAACAGAAAGGAAGTATACATCCGGAACACTGTTCCGGATGTATTGTCCAGAGCTCCTGTGGTGCAGATTTCCATGTTATCCTTGGAACCGAATGAATGTTATAAAGATCCATGCTATAAAACTATGATGAACAAGGTGCGGGAGAATCCTGGTAGGTTCCCGGATTGGATGATAGAGAATGGTTTGCTATACAAACATTTTCCTTCCTCATATGTGATGAATTTCAATGTCCCCGAGTGGAAAATAGTGGTACCAAAAAGTCATCGTACAAATCTGATGGAGTTAGGCCACAATGATCCCACTTCAGCTCATCTGGGAGTTTTCAAGACGTTAACAAGGCTGAAAGAGATGTATTATTTTCCAAAAATGAGAACATTTATGAAGAATTATATCAAGAGATGTCAGACGTGTAATGCACAAAAAGTGAATAATACTGCACGACCCTGGTTTATGGGCAAACAGAAACAAGTTTCATTTCCCTGGCAGAGTATTTCCGTCGATATTTGGGGACCAGTTCCTAGATCCAAGCGCGGATATGCTTATCTATTAGTTGTGTCGGACTGCTTCACGAAATTCGTGCTTCTTCATCCTCTCAAGAAAGCGACTGCTAGTCAAATCACCAAGTTCTTGGAAAACGAAGTTTTTTGATGTACGGAAGTCCGCAGGTTTTATTGTGCGACAATGGTGCACAATTTTCGAGTAAAGAGTTTAAAGCTCTTTGCGAAGAGTATGGAGTCAAGATTTGGTATAATGCCCTTTATCACGCACAAGTGAATCCGGTGGAACGAGTCAATCGAGTGGTTGGAACAGCTATCCGATCTTATATCGATGGGAATCATACTGATTGGGATTTAGAAATCCCAAAAATTGGATATGCCCTACGCACGGCAATACACGAGGCTACGGGTTTCAGTCCCGTTTACCTAAACTTTGGGAGATATGTCCCAATTGATGGGAAATTTTATGGAAATGTTAATTCGACCACGGAATATAATCTGAACCTTTTTGACAGAGAAGGATATGGAAACGAATTGGCAAAATTACCTTTAATTTTTCTCTAAGTCCAAAAACATTTGAAAAGAGCTTACGAAAAGAATGCACGGACATACAACTTGAGAAAGCGAGAAACTCATAAATTCAACATAGGGGACAAAGTGTGGAAGAAAAATTATGTGCTCTCTGATGCGGCCCAACGTTTTTCTGCAAAGTTAACACCAAAAAATATTTTATGTCGGGTGATTAAGGTGATTTCACCACTGGTATATGAGTTAGTGGAGGAAATGACCAATAAAAAACTTGGAAGATGGCATGTGNAATAATACCAATAAAGAATTTTTGGGATACTCAGATATCCCGACTCGAACCCACGACTCGCCCCATTCTAGGTGAGCTCCAGGCAGTTGTAAATTTAGGGAAACTTGAATTTGTCCTGTTAAACGTCATATACTAACAGAAATGATGAAAATTAACAAAAGTATAATTATGTCAAAGCTTCTTTCTAGGTTTTTCTTGGCAATGGTCTGCAGATTTTTATACATAACGTTTCGTCCCCTACTGCGGTAGACAGTATCAAAGGCGATGAGGTAACGGTCAAAGTGCTCGAGTTGTTTCCAACGCAGAAACTGTATTACTGGAATTTGCATCCGGTTTCATATTATCATCGATGAACGTGGCTTCGTTTCTCTCAATTGAATTATCTGTCCTTGTTTGTGTAATATTATTCACAGTATTTATTCCACACAATAACGTGAGAAAAGATACGATGTATATGCACATACATATCATTGTACATTATTCATAAATTCGTAATTTTGTCTGTTCGGAACATTTCTGTACAGAGTTTGAATTTTGTAGTGCGCATTTTAATCAGAGTATTGTCATGAGTTAACTACGTTAAACTGGTCACTTCAAAGAACAGTTTTTCTTATGAGGCTAACGCATCATTTTTTTCTTGCTCTTCTATTATTAGCTAATCCAATAAAAAATTTGTTAAAGTATAATAAATGGCAAACTGAAAAGTTCAGGTCAAAAAGTTACTACGCAATATAAACCAACAAAGAGTCCAATTAGTCAGTAACTTATCATGTTCCCAAATTTTGCCTGTGAATGAAATTGAAAAAATAAAATTTCAATACCTAGCTTCATCAAAACAATTCGGAAAGTGGTCCCAGGCACCGTAACCCAGATAATATCAACTCGTTTTTGAATTATTTAAGAGAACCAACGAAAAAAATATCCCTAATTACGAAAAAAACTACACGTTGCAGGTTTCCAGGCCGTCTGAGGGGGTGAAAACTTCAACAAAATCGTTTCATTCAAAATTGAATGTGTACACTTCTAAATTGAGGTATGTTATTCCTGATGACCGATTTAACGGAAAACATCACTTCAGAGTTTTCCAGGCCTTCTTAGGGGGTAGAAATGGGGTGAGAACCACCAGAGTTTTCCAGACATGGGTTGGAAACTAAAAAAAAAAAAAATGTATAATTGATAATTGAATGTGTACACTTGAAAGATTGCGATATGTTATTCCTGATAATCGATTCAACAAAATAAAAACATATCAGAGTTGTCCAGGCCGCCTGAGGGGGTGGAAACTAAAAAATTGTACCGAAAATTGAATGTGTATACCTTACAAGATTGAGATATGTGGAAATTGGACGGTGCAACGCCACTTTCACTCAATGGTGAGGTCATTCCATTTGGAACGGAGGTGAAATATCTTGGCATTATCCTTGATAAAAGACTCTCCTGGAACGCTCACTTGGAAAAAGTTTTACACAAAGCCAGATTATCTCTATGGACATGTCGAAGGATGTGTGGTAAAACTTGGGGCTTAGGTGATGATTTTCAGACCAATGATCACTTAAGGTGCAGTTGCTTGGTGGCTGAAAGCTTTACAGAAAACGGCCCAAGCGAAGCTCTCTGCTCACATCCAAATTACATAGATCTGCAATGGAAAACTCAGTAAAACCGGCAAATATAGTAGAATATGTCGAACATTCACTTACTCTCTGACCCATTATTGTCCAACCTGAATAAGTTTCGAGACCAAATTCATCAAATTTTCGATTTCTCCTGTCAAGAGCTGACTAAAAATATCGGTTCCTAATAATAATTGTATTTCATTTGGCACATCAAAGTTTCTAGTATCACTCAAAATTATATTTTTATGTTTCACATAGTCTATAACGGATAAATCAGTCAAACGAGGTAGGTTATTACATATTTCCACTTGTTTCACCACATTCACCTCACGTATTATTTGGATTTTGAATAAAAATTCTATATGCATCATGTGTTTTTGGTTCTAACTGAAACCCACCAAAAACACCTTGTACAATATTTTTCCGACGAACACTATCCAATCGTAATTCAGCTGCATATTGACGTGAAATATATGATCTTTACGATCCTGAATCAAGTAACGTTCTGATCAATTTTTGTTTGTCATTATTGACAATTCTGACAACAACCGTTTGCAATAAAGTTTCGTTCAAAAAATTGTTTGTTGAAATATTTTCAACCTTATTGTTTGGATTTTTATCATCTTGATCAGTGATACCTTTGAATATTACTGGAGTTTTTTCCCAACACCAAATCGTTATTTTTACACCTCGACATGTGTTTCGTTCACCAAGTGATCATCTTCAAGAGGAAGATAACAGTTTCATCTTCCTCTTGAAGATGATTACTTGGTGATCGAAACACGTGTCGAGGTGTAAAAATAACGATTTGGTGTTGGGAAAAAAAAAGAAAAAAAACTCCTGTAATATTAATTACTACACCAAAGGTTCCAAACAGTATATCACAAGTGAAACCTTTCTTCACATGCAAATCAGGACATAAAATAGAGTAATATTCCTTTGAACATATTGTGTTCTGGTTCAGATATGTAGATGACATATTAGTAGGCTTCCATGGTTCAACTAGACAAATATCTCGTTACTTGAAATTCCTCAATAGACCAAAACACAAATATGTTAGTATCAATTATGCAGGTAGAATCTCCCAGAATATTCTCCTGTAATATTAATTACTACACCAAAGGTTCCAAACAGTATATCACAAGTGAAACATTTCTTCACATGCAAATCAGGACATAAAATAGAGTAATATTCCTTTGAACATATTGTGTTCTGGTTCAGAAACGTAGATGACATATTAGTAGGCTTCCACGGTTCAACTAGACAAATATCTCGTTACTTGAAATTCCTCAATAGACCAGAACACAAATATGTTAGTATCGATTATGCAGGTAGAATCTCCCAGAATATTAAAAACATCCTGCACATCCAACGGAAATTTAGGGAACAGATTATTTAATGCCAAACCTAAATTAGACAAAGGGAAGAGATCTGGTATATATCGACTAGAATGTGGTGAATGCCCCGTCATATATACAGGCCAAACTGGTAGAAATTTTGATACAAAGTATCATGAACATGTCATTTCGGATAAAAAAATCATTGATGTACGAACATCTTCAAAATTCGAAACATAAAATAGATAAAGATAATTTAAAGATCCTTCTCACATGCGAAAAAGGGAAAATGATAAATCTGTTGGATTCTATGGAAATAAACAGGTCAAAGAAAAATTCCAATTCTATTGTCCTCAACGAACAACTTGATCTAAATAATAGTCCTCTTCTGAACCTATAATCCAGTTCCCAAAACCTACATTATATCAAAAGCTTTGTTTTGTTATGTTCATGGATATTACAGGTATACAAAATATTGGTACCAAATTATTTATGATAGGATAGGCAACTTAGGTATAAATTACTCAGATTTAAATGTAATCAGTTGAAATCTATGGAAAAAATTCATGAGACAGTTACTGAGATCTTCATGCATCCCAACAATTTCAACGGAACAAAAAGAAGGTATACAAGTATCAGAACGTGATGCATATTTAAACTCAAGAAGACCTGAAATGGATGGCATCTCATCACACACATATTAACAACGTGGTCCAATCAGAACAACCTGACACAAATGCTGATCAATTTGATCAAACATTTTTATGGACACCCTACCACACTAACTCCTTCTAGATGAAAACGAGTGAACACTGAGCTCATCACACAATAGTTCGTAAGACTTTGAGATACTACCTCGCTCCATCTAGTCAGGACGTATACTGTCTACCGGAGTAGTAGACGAAATCTAGAGTTGAACAAAAGTTATACAAAATTTATATTTTATTGAAATTCCGGTATCATGTACCTAGTTCAGAAGAAAATGCCTTTGAGACATACATTCATAAGAATAGATTGAACATCATTTCTTGGAATGTATTTGCAAAGTACTTGAGAAATACATTAGATTCATTCAATGGGAGTGAAGCGGAAGCAATGGTATATGAGAGTTGAAACATCGCTGTTTGGGATTGGATCACAAATGTTTAACAACGTGGTCCAATCAGAACAACCTGACACAAATGCTGATCAATTTGATCAAACATTTTTATGGACACCTTACCACACTAACTCCTTCTAGATGAAAACGAGTGAACAATGAGCTCATCACACAATAGTTCGTAAGACTTCATGATACTACCTCGCTCTACCTAGTCAGGACGTATACTGTCTACCGGAGTAGTAGACGAAATCTGGAGTTAAACAAAAGTTATACAAAATTCATATTTTATTAAAATTCCGGTATCATGTAGTTCAGAAGAAAATGCCTTTGAGACATACATTCATAAGAATAGATTGAACATCATTTCTTGGAATGTATTTGCAAAGTACTTGAGAAGTACGTTAGATTCAGTCAATGGGAGTGAAGAGGAAGCAATGATATATGAGAGTTGAAACATTGCTGTTTGGGATTGGATCACAAATGATCTGTTTTGAGCTCTGATAACAAGTTGCTTTGCTGTGAAAGACAAGGAACGAATTTTAATTGGCGGTCTGTGTCAAAGCTTGGTATGGATATGTTGGTAGCCGATTAGATAAGCGTAATATTCATTCTATCAACCGCTTCGTGGTACAAACCTCAACTTTACCATCGATTTTCACTGCATATCGTCCACCCAAGCTACATATATCACATCGGAAGGCAAGAATTAGTTTGCCCAAGTTCCGACTTCTGGAGGTTGTTTCGTCTGCTTTATAACGAAAAAATAGATTTCTTTTGGCTTTGCAACGGATCACCTTTGGAGGCCTCGTTTATCATTAATATTCGTGTATTAAGTCTTCCGCCAATACCGCAGATACCTCTTTCTTGAGGGAAGATGACCTCGCTTTTTTCTACTCAGGCTCCACCTTCAAATAGTACATCAATGTATTCTTAGTCCCGATGTAGTACCAGACCGATGGTGGGTATAAACGAAATTTTCGGAGAAGCTTTGTTTTTGACTATGATTTACTTGAAAGGTTACATACCTGGGGCAGTCAATAAGCCTTCACCGAGGATACTGGTAATTATTTTGTATATATCATCTTTATTCAAAGCTTTTGGATGATTCAAGATCTTCTCTATATGTGTCGGTTCAGAAATTAAATACGCCAGTTTTGTTCCAATCCACAACCTAACTATTCCAGTTTTGCTGTTCTCTTGTGTCTTGATTAAGGTCTTCATCACATTCATGTATAGAGTTTCAAATTGATTACTTCCTTCCTTTCTTTGGAAGATTCTCTCATCCCTTTTTTTTGTATCAGATGGAGTAGTAGAAAGCCAAAAACTTTCTTTCCCAAAAAAAAAAATTAATCACTCCTAAAAATATAACCCCTTCAATTCATATTGGATATTTAATTAAATCTGGTATAACAGGTTGATTTCAAGGAGAACAATTAATGGTAGGTACAATACAAAATTACTTCTAGGAAAACAGGTAAAATATTAGAATTAACTATATTGTGATGAACTCACCATGTGTACTTCCCAGAAACAAATACCCACAACCCAAGAAAGGAAAGGACAGCGGACCTTCCATGTTCCAGGTGTAGATGTACAAGAACCTTCTATTCCACAGAAACCTGATATACCACACTCCAAAAACAGTGATGAGGCTCATTACCAGGTATGTTCGCACATTAGTGCTCGAAATTTTTTCGGTGAAAATATCCATCACTATGTTATTCTGAAAGAGAGATAGTTACAGGTGTGGCAGATTTGTTGTACTAACATTATTCATGGAGAAAGTATGTGTGTGTATATTCATGTGGATTATCGAATTTAACATTATGACATTCAATTCTTCCGACGGAAATAATTTGTTTTCGTCTAAAGTATTTTCACATGTGAATTTTTAGGATTTTGAGAAAAAAAGGATCATTTTCCGAAACGTTAACCATTTGTAGAAAGCCGAGCATTCGAATTCCATTTTTTCCATAGATTATTCGATTCTTAGTCAGCATTTGTGATACAAATTCTTGACTGATTGAACTCTTTAGTGGTTCATGTCACGCACTGTTTTTTTTTTGGGTGAACGTCACAGTTTGTCCTTTATTACACCCTAACAGATTTAATTTTCAAAACTAGCACTTGAAATATTACAAAAAGCTCATATGATCGAGAAGAAATGATATAATGAAATGAAAAGATATTTCTAAAATATAATCATGAGGGCAGCAAAGTTACCAGTAAAATAAAAGATTCCGCAAGGCATTGAAGCACGTTTCGGAAGTAATGAAACTCCACTACTAATTCAATTTTCAAAATTTCTGTTTGAAGATTTTTGTCAACATGAATTGATATGTCGATATGAAAAGGTATCATTGAGTACAAATTTAGAGGGCAGTCAATTACCAATTAAAATATACATTTTAGACTGCCAATATGAAGATGAAAAAAAATTGATATGTCGATATGGAAAGGTATCATTGGGTACAAATTTAGAGGGCAGTCAATTACCAATTAAAATATACATTTTAGACTGCCAATATGGAGATAAAAAAAATTGATATTTCAATACATTTATATTTCTTATCATCATTTTCCTACGTAGTAGGAAATCATATAAGGAAGAGAAATGAAACTTTCTATGTTTTTTACCACTTTTATTTGTAACTAACGTTACCGCAGTTTCGTCCTATACTTACGGACTTTTTCAACGAATTGACATTTTCAGACGTATTGGTGCAGATGATCGACACTCACTGGAAAACATCACTATACTGAAAACTCACTCACACGGTACGGTATCTGAATCTCGAATCTATTCACCATCCATCTACTGAAACAGGAACATGAAAACTCCAGTGGATCTTGTTTCGTACTTTGTAATACGAAGGAAGGTTTCGGCAAGGAAATAGGAATCATCAAAAAAGATCTTCATGGAAATAGTAACTCCAGAGACTTTGGCTGGAAGGTAGCAAGGAAGAGAAGCCGCCACAACCAGTGCTTGTAATTCCCTACGTCAGATAATTGTCAGAGGGGATGAGAAGAACTGGACCCAATTACAACATCAGAACCTGCTTAAGATCCGGAAACATCATCCGTAGCAGCCACACAAAAACTAGGCCACCAAACGCAGACTGCGATCCCGATGATTGCATTTAGCGGATACCCTGTGAGTGCGGCAAATCCTATATCGATGTAGTCCACATTATCTAGTACAAAAAAAAGTATACACCAAAGAGATACCAGCAAGTCTGGGATAGCAGAGCATATTTGAACTCATCAACATAACATTAAGTGTTCTTATGCTAAGGTCACCAACAGGAAGGAACACTGGTTCAAGACGAAGTTCAGACAAGCTGCATATATTCTGTCAAAGAATGCATTCAGTCAAGCTAGCGTAGAGGTATGCAACATATGGAAACCGATTTTAGAGCGGGAAACGATAAACTTACGCCAAACGGTCAACTTCCGTTAGACCAGTGAGAAAAGAGGGAATAGTTGAACGCATTCCAATGAACTACACATAGTCATCACTCGAAATCCAGTTATCACTCGAAGACGATTGTAGATACTAACAATTGAGACGTCGTGAAGTAACTTGGTTTGAAATCTTTTTTAATTCTTCTCAATTTTTAAATTTTTTGTTCATCGTTGTTTCAATTTTTTTTATCTGTGATCATTTTCATTTTGTATCTTGCCTATTTCGTTCGTTTTATTGTATTTTCATTTCATGTTTCATTGGTTATTATAATTGATATTTCAGCTATATTTTTTTCATTCAAGCCTCATCCGACAGGGGTTATTTGCTTTACAGTAATTCACATATATTACGTTGATTACAATAAATGAATCAGCAGTAACAAGTAACTCATATTTTATGTAAAATATTAATGTCTTTCAGAAATTGTAATAGTTTATTGTTCGACTGTCCGTTCAGTAACACTTTTAGATCTTCTGTCATTTCATTTGCTAGTCTCTCATATGTGTATAGCGGGTACTCCACCAAAAAGTGTTTCATTGTCAATGTTGTTTCACAGATGTAGCACATAGGATTTCTTCTCTCTTGAGGAGATAACCGTGAGTTAGGCGTGTGTATCCAATTCGAAGTCTGGATAGAGTTGTTTGAATGTTTCTCTTCTGAGGTAGATTGCTCCATGGTAGTACTGTTGATTTGTTTTATGAAAGTTTGGCTTCAGATATGTTCCATTTAGTCTGCCACTTGGATATTAAGGCTTTCCTAATGTGCGGTTTCAGATCATTATAGTAAATGTCGGGGTGAGTGATAGTGTACTCTTGAATTTTTGTGGCATCCTTGGCTAAACTATCGGCATTCTCATTGCCCTCTATTGTGATATGTGAGGGAGCTCAAATAAATTGGATTCGAATGTTGTTTTGATAAATATATAATAGTTCAGTTTTAATCTCCCTCGGAACCGGATGGCCAGGATAGAGTTGATTCAATGAGGTTACTGCACTCAATGAAGCTATTATTATTAGACATTGAGGGATGTTATGAAGATGTATGTATTGCAACGCTTCAAGAATTGCTGTCAAGTCTGTAGTGTAGATGAAGGTTGACGATGGGAGAGCGTATTTTGCATTGAATTCATTTGTGGTGAAAGCAGCGCCAACGCCATTATGAAGATGAGGTGATGGGTTCGAAATGGTTGTATAGTTTCTGTGAAGAGTTTTTCGAGAATTGTGGGGCGGATTTGGCATTATTTGTGGCTGTTTACGGTAATTTTGGTTAAAGGAAGGGGATGGTCCATGGAGGGGAATAGTCGATTTCAGACAAATGAGCGGTTGGAGGAAATTCGATTCAGACGTTCGTAAAACGGATAATCAGATTTTTTTTTTTCGGTGGTTGTAGGTTTTTTGAAATCTTCTGGCGAAAACATTTATGTGGACCGGATTGTTCGAATAGGCTGATATTTTAAAAGCGTACATCATTGTGGGATCCACAAAAAAACAAAAAATAATAAAGTTTTTTCACGACAACGAATACTGACGTGAGTCGGTTCAGGATGTCTCGAAATATAGTTATAACCGATTAGGCCAAGATGAAATAATAAATGAGTTACAAGTTCATGGTATTGGCATAAGTTCGGTGGCAGAGATGCGTCATCGATTGATCATGGCTATTCAGCTCGGGAAGGTTGGCGACAGCCTCAATTATCCGGCGTATCCATTTTCTGCTAGGAAAGATCTGGATGTGGTGACTGCTAAACTAGTTAAGTTGGAAACTGGTATAGCTGACTTCAATAATTCGGATAGTCGTGGTGATCTTCAAAAGTACCAGACCAAATTGTTACACGTTCTGGGTCGGATTGATAATATTTCGATCGGTGAGGAGAACAGTCTCAACACCAAGAGATCCGATCTCTTAGCTGAAGCTCTCTACCTCTCTATCTCTCTCTCTCTCACGTAGGCTTGTTGACTTCCAAAGCTGAGCAGTATTCGCGAAACCTACAATCGGCACTGAACTCCCCTCAGTGGAGGTCGTCTGCTCAGACAGGTGCCGCTGAAGTGGTACCCAGTGCATCTTTATGTGTTCGGTCTAAGTCCATCTTGCAAAACAAATGGGAACTTGAATTTTCTGGGGAACGTTATGGTATGTCTCTCAGTACATTTTTGAAAAGAATGGAAGAACTGAGAGTGGCCCGTAATCTGAGCAAGGATGTCTTATTAGAATCAAGCATCGACCTTTTTACTGGAAGAGCTTTCCAGTTCTATTTAGCGTACAGGCACGAAGCTGGTACATGGGCCGATTTTTGCCACTCTACTTAGGTACGAATTTCTGACTCCGGATTATCACGAGAAGCTCTTTGAATAAATTAAACGTCGAACTCAAGACTCAGACGAGTCTATGAAAATTTACCTTGCAGTCACAGCTGGGTATTTCAAGAGGCTGACGTGCTCGATCTCCGAGGAAGCTAAATTGAAGATTTTGCTTCGCAAGTGATCTTTTGACCCTTGGTAGGAGACATGCGGTTAGGAAGGCTTCCATGGAAAGCTTCACGGCACCAACTTGAAAAATTAGTGCCCTGAAGTCAGACCTTGCGTACCTATCCATACCTGAAGACGTCTCTGCCAGTGCATCTTCAGTTGCGACAGGGTCGTCAGGAATCAACCACAGTATCACTCTTCGTTTTCAATGCAACCAACAGGGTCACCAAGCTATAGGGTGTGCTTCCATGAAAAAGGTTTGTTTCAAATGTGCAAACGGAAGATACATGGTGAAGACCTGTCCTACGTGCTCAAGGTCGACGTATCTGAGAGGTCGTAGACACACCGCCATATATACAAATTCGACCCTTCAACCAATACTGGACTACGTGTTGGATCATGCTTATAATGATGGGAGACCGTATTGGTGAGTTGATATATTGGGTTGTTCCTTACTTGGGCACCCCGAGTCTGGTGCTTTTCGAACGATTTTGGGTACTTAGGGTTGAAGCCTGAAAGAACTTCTAGGCAGGAAAAATGTAGGAAGTTCAATTTTCAGTCTAAACTGCCGAAGGATAATTTATAGTAACCAAATAACAATCACAAATGTATTGAACCAGTATTTTATAAATAGTATTCAAGATATAATAACTAGTATTAGTTTAGAAAATACAGAAGAAGATGAAATACTAGATACAGTGCCAAACTTTTCGTCAAACATGTCTGAATTCACCCCCTTATATGATATAATAAAATCACAAAGAAAAAAATAAAGTACTGATGAAGTTGGTCTCGAAGTTATCAAAAATGTATTTCACATTGTTGGTTATCCATTACTGAATTCAATCAATTTGAGTTTATCGAAGGGAAAAGTACCTCAATGTTTCAAAACTTCCACAAAAACCAATATCAAAAATTCTGAAAACTAACTTAGCTGAACAATTACGACTAGTAAATATGTTACCGTTTCGTGACAAAATCTTAGAAATAGCGGTACTGAATCAAATGATGGAATATATTGATGTAAATAACATTATCTGTTCGTACCAATCAGGATTTCGTAAATCTCATTCGTGTGAATCAGCACTTCAATTTGTTATATCAGACATGAAGAGTGCTTTGGATAAACCTGGAGTTGGAATATGTGCAGTTTTCATTGATATGAAAAGGTAATTTGCAACAATCGATCGCGAAATATTAATATTGAAATTAAAGAAATATGGATTTTTGGGTTCAGTAATACCTGGGCAATAGATAAAACCAAAATGGCAAACATAGAGTCAGAGTGACACCTCAACAACTATGGTGTGCCACAAGGAAGTGTTTCAGGTCCTCTTTTATTCTTGTTATATGTAAATGATTTGGGTTCTGTTCTGACGAAATGTAAATTTCATCTTTTCGCTGATGATACCTTGATATACTTCAATAGTAATGATTTCGCTGATCTTATGAACACATTGAAAGAAGAAATAGATCAACTTTCTTATAAATTTAAAATCGATAATGAAAGTTAATGAAACTAAAAATACATATATGTTTATTGGCAATAATTTTCTGTATCAAAAATTTCTAAGTATGGAATTAGATATCAAAATAAATGATCAGCGGATTGAACGGGTTTAGGAAATGAGATATTTGGGATTCGTAATTGATATTCAACTGAAATTCAATAAACATATTGACTATATTGCAAAAAAAATTGGTAAAAAAATTTAATTCGTGAGACGTATAACTTCATTTTATCTCAGTCTAGTCGGATAACAGTGTACAATACTATGATATGCCTCATTTCAACTATTGCAGTTTCATAATTTACACGAACATATCTAATTATGACAGACTGCAAATTCTCCAAAATAAAGCAATGCGTATTATCCTTGGTTACAACACGTACACGAATATAAAATCGATGTTAGATATCCTCAGCTGGCTTAATGTGAAACAAAATCATTATATTCAAACAATGACTTTCATTTTCAAAATGATGAATAATTTACTGCCCAATTATTTCATAAATGAAAAATTCATGTCAGTTTAAATAATCGAGAAAAACATTTGTCGACACTCAATTGTATAAAAATAATTTTCGAATGATTTGACTCAAACTTTGATTGACTATATTCCTGGTTATGGTAAATGGATATTCCTTCGAGTCGAATAAATTATAACATTTTGCTGTAGCAGATCTGGGAAAACCCAAAAACTGAATTCCACGCGAATAAAGACGCAAGCAATAGCTAGTTTTTTAATTTTGTCAAACTCATTTGATACATAATGGAAAATGGATGAAATTGAATGATGTCTCAAATATTCTCCATTCCACCTACGAAACACGTGATCCTCTTCCAAATATTATAATTATATTGGTTCGATTTTTTCAATTTCCGTACGACTAATGAGTTCAGTCTGAACAGTTTACCAAAACCAATCACAGTTTTCAGCAATCACAGATATTTGTATCGAAGTACAATCGTATTGCTATTATGAAATGTATTTCCTATGAAATCCTTTGTTCGACTGAAATTGGGATAAAAAGTTTCCTTCTGGAAGATATAATTTTTTAGTGATTGGTACAAGATTTATATGCTGAAGCTTCAGAAATTAAAATTGTCATTAGAGAGCTGGTTCCTTCGGATGCTAGTTGCTTCGGATACATCATTGGAATGTTCAAAAGTGTATCAAGTAATATGATTATTATATGATAATATACGAAGTTATCAAGAAGCTGCTGGGAAATTCAACAGGGAAAATCGTGATGGTAGAGATATTTCACATATATACCTGTAGTAAATGAGTGTTTTGATATTAAACCACTTTCCTGCAAATCTGACTCTTGATAACAACAGACCCTCCATCTTAGAGGGCACTGAACGCCCAAAAAAGAACGATTGGGACGTCGCAAAGAAGGTTTTCACAGCACCAGCAGTTGAATGTGCTATCAAGTCTCTTCAGCCCTTCAAATCTCCCGGAGAGGATGTTATATTTCCAGCTCTTCTTCAAAACGGACTGGAAACAATTTTACCTATTCTCACAAAATGGTATAGAGCTAGTCTGGCATGGAACTATATACCACCCAGTTGGTTGGCAGCAAGGGTGGTATATATATACTTGAAGTGGGTCGGAGAGACCCACACCCTAAATCGGTACGACCAATCAGCCTTACATCCCTCCTGTTGGAAGGACTTGAGAGGATCCTGGACGGGCACATCAAGAGGAAGGCATTATATGCATCTCCCCTGGATAACCCCGGCAAACCGACAGATTCAGCATTAAACAACCTCGTTGAGAAAATCTCCCAATCTGTTGACAACAAGGAGATTGCGGTTGCTGTATTTCTCGATATTGAAGGAGCATTTGACAATGCACTACCTGAATCTATAGGATTGTCTCTGGCTAGGAAGAGTATAGAATCGACCATAACTGGCTGGATCTATGCCATACTAGTGAACCGAACTGCAACTACGACTCTTCAAAGCGAGGCCATCAGGTTCACGGTCACCAGGGGCTCAAGGTGGGGTACTATCTCCCCTTTTGTGAAAGCTCCTGATGGATAGTGTGCTATCGGGAAGGTTATTTGTAATATCCTCCAAAGCGCATTGGACTTTGTTCACAGATGGTACCAGAGGGAGCAGATGTCTGTCACCCCCAGCAGAATTGTGTTAATCCCCTTTACCAAGAGAAAGAAATTGGACGATGCAATGGATCTGCGATGGAAAACTCAGTAAAACCAGCAAATATAGTAGAATATGTCGAACATTCACTTACTCTCTGCCCCATGATTGTCCAACCTGAATCTGTTTCGAGAGCAACGTAGCTATTCATCAAATTTTCGATTTCCCCTGTCAAGAGCTGACTGAAAATATCGGTTCCTAATAATAATTGTATTTCATTTGGCACATCAAAGTTTCTAGTATCACTCAAAATTATGTTTTTATATTTCAAATAGTCTATAACGGATAAATCAGTCGAACGAGGTAGGTTATTACATATTTTCACTTGTTTCACCACATTCACCTCTGTTTTGAACGTATTATCTGGATTTTGAATGAAAATATTATATACATCATGTGTTTTCGGTTCTGACTAAAACCCACCAAAACATCTTGTACAATATTTTTCCGATGAACACTATCCAATCGTAATTCAGCTGCATATTGACGTGAAATATATGATATTTACGATCCTGAATCAAGTAACGTTCTGCTCAATTTCTGTTTGTTATTATTGACAATTCTGACAACAACCGTTTGCAATAAAGTTTCGTTCGAAAAATGGTTGGTTGAAGTATTTTAAACCTTATTGTTTGGATTTTTATCATCTTGATCAGTGATACCTTTCTTCACATGCAAATCAGGACATAAAATATGGTACTGTTCCTTCGAACATATCAAAACACCTCATCACAGCTCGACAATTCTTACTAGTGTGATTCAGTTTTAAATAAGGAAAACATCCACTTTTTTTCATTATTCTAGATTTTCTTTCATCAATTGAAAGACTTTGAGCTTTAAAACAATCCTTACTTGCATGTGAATTCAAATCGTGAAATAAACAATTATTTCGCTTATCTTTTAGATAATCTTTGGAATTAGCTGTGTACAAAGCAGCTGATGTGTATAATTCGGGCACACGTTGATTTGGCATGATATTTGTTGTGCTCGTGTCTTTTTCCAAATCCTTTTTGGGCCAAATTTATCCGTTCTTCTGACTCAACCTCCATTTTCAAAAAACCTAATAACATATTCAAATAATTAGTACCTTTTGAATTTTCATTATCATCCATCTCATTTCGTTGATCAAAATTACTATGTCTTTTCCAAATTTTTAAAACTCCTCCAGGCAAAGACGATAATGGCTTTAATGTAATTGGGCCCAGAAGGGAGGTAACTTTCTACTGAATCTCGAGCAACTGAACCATTTTCCGTCGCTTGTGAAAGATACTGAAATTTGTCTTCATTATCTCTTTCTAGGTCGTTGTGAATCTTCATGAATTTTCATGGTAAATGAAATTTTCTCTGAATTTTCTCCATTATAGAGAAATTGGAACAGTTCAAACGATCTTCTTGGGTCTTCGTAATCTCGTTCAATCGGAATTCGCATTTGGATCTATATTTCATCAGCTCGTCTCTGTAATATTCTATCTCATCGTACTCCTTTTATAATTCAATATCATCGCTGACTTCTGATGACAATTTTTCTTCAACTCCTTCATCTGCGTCAAATAATATGCTACTCTTATCCACCAATTATCTAAGTAGAAACAGTAAATCCTCTTTAGTCGCATCTCTCAGCTTCAAAGCTCCATCAAGCGCTTCGACAGATTTTTTGAAAATCTCCTCGACTGCTGCCTATTTTTCTCAAAACTATCCATCTTTTATGTCCTGTCACGGTCGCCAAATGTGTAAATGGGATGGATTCTTATTATTTAATCGTTTTAAAAATAGTTCACTGAGGATACACTATAAAAACACACTTTTGTCTATTTTCGACGATATTTCTTTGTTGTTGACTAGTTTCGGCTATTACACCATTTTCAAAACTAACTGATTACAGTTAAATCTCAGTAATTCATACCTAAGTTTCCTATCCTAGCATAAATAATTTGGTACCTACATATATCCATGTAATATAGCAAAATCCATGAACATAACAAAACAAAGCTTTTGATATAATGTAGGTTTTGGGAACTGAGTTAGTCCGGCCGTACATGGACCACATATTTACAGTTGAGGCAACCACAACATTGTGGCCACGTTGACTGCATTTCGCGGTTGACCCAACCACATTTTTGTGGTCGACTTGCGGTCATATAAACCACACTTGTAGTTGAGGCAACTGCCTCAACTGCCTCAAAAATTGAATGCTGTGAGACCAATATGAGAAAAAATACACGGTGTACGCGGTTGGGTACGACTGCAAGTTTGTGGTTAGTGTACGGCGGATGCCGCGATGACATCTCGGCGGAGATCAGCAGCAAGTTGACTGCAGATGTCCATTTTGACTTTTGTGAACGCCAGTGTATGTGTAGTACAGTATTTCTTATGAGCGGCTTGAGTTCACTGGAACGCGACTGCAACTGTGTGGTCGATCCGACCGCAAATTCTGGCTCGTGTACGGGAGCACTCAATCATTGTTTTTGGATATTGTCAGATCTGAAAAATGTATCTCATTGTTCTCTTCTGTCTCTACGGTGAATTTGATCTTATCGTGTATAGACTATTGAGGAATTTTAAGTAATGAGATATTTGTCTAGTTGAACCATCGAAGTCGAGAAAATGTTTCTTTCCTTCATCTATTTCCACTCGGTTTTGCGTGTCTTTTTCTCCTCTACATTTCGGGACCTTTGTGAGTTTTCGCTTGGATCTGCTATTCTTCTTCCGAATCATTATGGATCTCCACATGATTCTTTCTGTCTTTCCTCCTCTTTGTTTCGAGACTATTGTGGATTACAACTTGATCCTGCTCCGCTTTCTCTTCTTTTTCGATACTTTCGTGAATTTCCACTTGGTTATACCCATCTTTTTATCGAATGCATTTCGGGGCCTTTGTGGCCACTTGTGCCTATTTTGCTTCTTTTTCCGTTCCTGAACTTCTGTGGATTTCCACTTGTTTCAATCTGTCTTCTTTCCCCTGAGTTTCTGGACCTTTGTGGTTTGCCACTTGGATCTGCTCTTCTGATGTTTTTTCTTCGAAACCTTTGTGAATTCCCACTTGGCTCTGCTTGCCTTCTCCTTTTGAACCTATGGATTTCCACTCGGATTGAATATCGTCCGGTACTGTAGAGATTCGTAGAGCTTCACTACCCTTCCCTGCACGCTAGTCGATATCAACATTGTAGCCTGAGATGTTTTTGCCGCACTCCTGCCATTTTGACATTTAGTACCGTTTATTCTACTGACTTCATTGGACGCTCCCTTCCACCCCTGTAAATAGTTGACTGAACATTGATGGCGGCAGTTTGATGTAAATGAAGATTCGAAATCGATTTGATCATTTCTTTCCTTGAGATAGTGGAACGTCTTTGCAGCTGGTGAACGGGTCAAATTCTCTGCAAATTCAAGCAGAATCTGACTTCTTTCAATAAATTTATCAATGTAACCATCACTACGTGGAAGGAGATTATCATGAAAACTGAGAAATGAAACTTTCTATGTTGTAACTAACGTTTACTCTATCGTTACTTCATTGTATTCGTTTGATTAAATGTCCTCATAGGATAAAACTGCAGTAACGTAGATTACGAATACAAGTGATAAAAAACATAGAAAGTTCATTTCTCATCTGGCTCATCTGACTTTTTGGCTCTACCGATTGCATCTAGTATAAACAGATCCCTGGATTACAGTTTTTCCACTGTAGCTGCCTGGTATAGTGTTGCCTTGTGTCACTCAAAATTCACAAGACTGGCGCCCTATGGCTCCCTATTGCTTCTGCGTCCATACATTGCATATGTAAACATCATCTCAGTCTGAGACTCGGGCTCTGGCTTATTAGAGTACACTTCAAACAGTTGGAATTGATTTCGTTTGTTCATTTGTCTGGTACTGGTACTGACGAAGGACAAGTACTCCGAAACCGATCTATCGGTGGTCTACATATAGAAGAAGTTACTTGAAACGAATCTTTCGGATATAAGATTTTGCACAGGTGCCTGATGGTTTCACTTCAGCTTCATGCCCGGCATTAGCTGGATGAAATATTTGGCTTCCAAACTGAAGTAGAATGATTCAATCAGCCACAGCAACCTCGCCCTCACGACATGTTCACCTCGGATGACCTTTATCGGGGACCACAAACTCATCGTCTAGAGCCTCGCAATATTTTTCCCAAACATATTCGTCTCACGAACATATCACAACACCACTAATACTCTCACCGCTGAGCGAACTATTTCTTATAGTACTCAGAAGAATATATGCCGGTTCTAGACCTTCGAATGTTGGTCTCAGAACTGGCACTGCTCAATCTACTTTGATGAATCATTAATTTACTCCCAAATTTTGAATGATTTGATATAACTAGTAGTCAATTGATTCATCTTCTATTATAATCATGAATGGTATTTATTTGAAATATTCGTCTCATAGACGAATCATGAGACGAAGAAATCTGAAGGTTTCTAATAGAAATATGAATTTGTCAAAATTTCCATATCAAAAATGTATCTGAAAAACTTACGACAAATTATATCAAATGTGGTCCTAATCACCCATTCGTATAAATCGACATTTTTCTTTCCAAGTACAGCTTTGAGTTCTTTCGCAAAAATTGAACAATGTTCCGTGAAAACATCAACAGAAGAACTGAGTACTATCTGATTGAATGAAGGAGCTATTAGTTTTCTGTGACGCTTCCAGGTATCAACTGAAAAAAAAAGAATGTTAACAAATTGAATGTATACTAATCTAGGGATTCTGATAGTTGAAGAGAGCGAACATTTCATATAATGGTATATTGAAGGAGATGATAACAATTTGTAAACAATTCAGTAATTTTGAGTATTCAGCCCTTTCGAATGTTACGCTTCACGAATATTCAGGATCTCAAGGATAGATCTATGTAGTACAGATCGATCATCATGGTCAGCTAGACAATAAAGCGATGAAGTAGGCGACCTGCGTAGAGATCACTCGGAGAGTGGAGTTGAATTTGATGAGCCAACGCGATCGAATGAGAAAATTCGGTCCTTACAGATTCTCCGATCCGTTCGCCAGGCTAGCAGAAGCCGACTTACTCAATCCGACTGAAGCCACCAGAGTCAATTCAAAGAAGGTGAGCGACCGAAGCTCAAAGAAAGAGTCAGTCTTCGCTGAACCACCGACCCGTCTGCCCCGCATGCCATCAGGGGGAAGTCGAACGTAGTACCGAAGGTAGGATTTATAAATATATAATCCGTAGAATAAGTCGCTCATGCATAATCACCCCGAGTCGAGGTTCGCGTCGAGAAAATGTTTCTTTCCTCCATCTAAAATACTGCTTCCTGCTTACTTTGTCTCCCCCACGTTTCGGGACTTTTGTGGATTTCCACTTGGTTTTGCGAGTCTTTTTCTCCTCTACATTTCGGAACCTTTGTAAATTTTTGCTTGCATCTGCTATTTTTTTCCGAACTATTGTGGATCTCCACATGATTCTTTGTGCCTTTGTGGCCACTTGTGTCTATTTTGCTTCTTTTTTCGTTCCTGAACTTCTGTGGATTTCCACTTGTTTCTATCTGTCTTCTTTCCCCTGAGTTCCTGGGCCTTTGTGGTTTGCCACTTGGGTCTGCTCTTTTAATGTTTTTTCTTCGAAACCTTCGTGAATTCCCACTTGGCTCTGCTTGCCTTCTTCTTTTGAACCTATGGATTTCCAATCGGGTTGAATAACGTCCGGTACTGTAGAGATTTGTAGAGCCCTATACGCTAGTCGATATCAACATTGTAGCCCGAGATGTATTTGCCGCACTCCTCCCAATTCGACATACCGTTTGTTCTACTGACTTCATTGAACGCTCCTTTCCACCCCTGTTAATAGTTGATTGAACATTGATGGCGGCAGTTTGATGTAAATGAAGATTCGAAATCAATTTGATCATTTCTTTCCTTGAGATAGTGGAACGTCTTTGCAGCTGGTGAACGTTTACTCTATCGTTACTTCATTGTATTCGTTTGATAAAATGTCCTCATAGGATGAAACTGCAGTAACGTAGCTTACGAATACAAGTGGTAAAAAACATAGCAAGTGTATTTCTCATCTTTCATGAAATCTGACTTTCTGGCTCTACCGATTGCATCTAGTTTATAGAGATTCTTGTTTTACATTTTTTCCACTGTAGCTGCCTGGTATAGTGTTGCCTTGTACCACTTAAAATTCACAAGACTGGCGCCCTATGGCTCCCTATTGCTTCTGCGTCCATACATTGCATATTTACATATTTACAGCGTGTCCCTGGTTTCGGCGTCCACATACGAACGTTGAAAACTTTTTATATGATGGTTTCGTTTTAATGACAGTTGACTCAATGCACGATTACCTCTTTTATCATTTAGAATATTTTATCAAGTGAAATTGTCAAAAACCACAAGGTTCTTCCGAATAAAGGGTATGCCCGGACGCAAAAAAGGTGGTAACATGTATAGCCGTTTCCTAAGCATAGTTCGCGTGTTTCATGTCATCACACAAATAGCGGTCAATAACCAGTTACCTGGGTCCTTAATTGAAAATATTATTTCAGGTAAAGTCCATAAAACTATTATGGGAGAACTGTACCCATACATCAAAGAACAGAATACATACGAACATAGCAGCATTAATTACTCAGGGAAACTTTCAGTAAATATTCAAAATTACTTTTCCAAATTCAACATAATAACATCTTTCATAAGTAATAATAATTTAGGCCAAATCATAGTCAACGCAAAATCTCGACGTGACAGAATGAAGAAATCGGGCATATATAGAATAGAATGTAGTGAATGTTCTGCAGTATATACAGGCCAGACATATCAAGAGGTTCATAAATGAAAAATTCATGTCAGTTCAAATGATCGAGAGAAACATTTGTTGACACTCAATTCTATAAAAATAATTTTCGATTGATTTGACTCAAACTTTGACTATATTTCTGGTAATGGTAAATGGATATTCCTTTGAGTCGAATGAATTACAACATTTTGCAGTAGCAGATCTGTGGAAACCCAAAAACTGAATTCTTCGCGAACAAAGATGCAAGCAATAGCTAGTTTTTTGATTTTGTTATACTTGGATTATAATTGGATGAAATTAAATGATGTCTCAATATTCTTCATTTCACCCACGAAACACGTGATCTTCTACCAAATATTATACTCATATTGGTTGGATTTTTTCAATTGGTGTACGACTAATAAGTTCAGTCTAGACAATTATTTTACCAAAACCAATCACAGTTTTCAGCAATCACAGATATTTGTATCGAAGTACAATCGTAATGCTATTATGAAATGTATTTCCTATGAAATCTTTTGTTCTAGTGAAATCGCGATAAAAAGTTTCCTCCTGGAAGATATGATTTTTTAGTGATTGGTACAAGATTTATATGCTAAAGCTTCAGAAATTAAAATTGTCATTATAGAGCTGGTTCCTTCGGATGCTAGTTGCTTCGGATACATCATTGAGATGTTCAAAAGTGTATCAAATAATATGATTATTATATGATAATATCAAGAAGTTGCTGGGAAATTCAACAGGAGAAATCGTGATGGTAGAGATATTTCACATATATACCTGTAGTAAATGAGTGTTTTGATAGAAAACCACTTTCATGCAAATCTGAATCTTGATAACAACAGACCCTCCATCTTCGAGGGTTCCAAACGCCCAAAAAAGAATGATTGGGACGTCGCAAAGAAGGTTATCACAGCACCAGCAGTTGAATGTGCTATCAAGTTTTTTCAGTCCTTCATATCTCCTGGAGAGGTTGGTATATTTCCAGCTCTTCTTCAAAACGGACTGGAAATAATTTTACCTATTCTCACAAAATGGTATAGAGCTTATCTGGTGTGGAACTATATACGACCCAGTTGGTTGGCAGCAAGGGTGGTATATATACCTGAAGTGGGTCGGAGAGACCCACACCCTAAATCGGTATGACCAATCAGCCTTACATCCTTCCTGTTGGAAGGCCTTGAGAGATACTGGATGGACACATCAGGAGGGAGGCATTATATGCATCTCCCCTGAATAACCACCAGGATGCTCTTCAAACCGGCAAATCGGCAGATTTAGCATTAAACAACCTCGTTGAGAAAATCTCCCAATCTCTTTACAACAAGGAGATTCCGGTGGCTGTATTTCTTGATATTAAAGGAACATTCGACAATGCACTACCTAAATCTATAAGATTGTCTCTGGCTAGAAAGGGTATAGAATCGACCATAACTGGCTGGATCTATGTTATGCTAGTCAACAGAACTGCAACTACGACTCTCCAAAGTGAGGCCATCAGGTTCAGGGTCACCAGGGGCTGCCCTCAAAGTGGGGTACTATCTCCCCTTCTGTAGAAGCTCCTGATGGATAGTCTGCTTGATGCCCTCGACAGAAAAAAAGTTGATCTGCAAGCTTATGCAGATGACCTTGTCATCCTGACAAGGTCCACGTCGTGAAGGGTAGCTTGTAATATCCTCCAAAGCGCATTGGACTTTATTCACAGATGGTGCCGGAGGGAGCAGATGTCTGTCAACCCCAGCAGAATTATGATAATCCCCTTCACCAAGAGGAGGAAATTGCAACGCCACTTTCCCTCAATGGTGAGTTCATTCCATTTGGAACGGAGATAAAAATTCTCTGGCATTATTCTTGATGAAAAACTCTCGTGGAACGCTCACTTGGAAAAAATTTTACACGAAGCCAGACTGTCTCTATGGACATGTCGAAGAATTTGTGGTAAAACTTGGGGCTTAGGTGATGATTGTCAGACCAATGATCACTTATGGTGCAGTTGGTTGGTGGCCGAAAGCTTTACAGAAAACGGCCCAAGCGAAGCTCTCTGGCTTACAGAGACAGGCTTGTCTGGCTATCACTGGTGCCATCAGTACCACAGCGGCCATGGAGATCCTTCTAGATCTACCTCTTTTACACATCTTTCTGGAGAGAGAGACTAGATGGACTGCACATTGCCAATTGCCAATTGCATAAATCAATTTAATGCAACAATTTAGTGCAACAGACTGTTGGTTGACACTGGAAGTCACAGCATTCTGGAAATGACCTCTGACTTCATGCCTCCAACTGTCAACTACGAACTGCCTTATAAAGTACTATTCTCGAGCGGAGAGGACTGCATCCTCCGGTAGAAGGAAATATCAAAAGCAGATAGCGGAAATTCACGCTATTGAATTATGGGCAGAGAGATTGGATAAATCCAACCTCACACACAGGTCAATAAAAATACTCTCAGTCAAGCGGCTTTGGTAGCTCCTACCGAGAAACGTCTGAATTGGTAGCAAATTGCCAAAATCGACTCTCCTCGATAGAAAGACTTAACAGATTGTCTCTGGTCTGTATTCCTGGCCATACTGGCCTAGAAGGCAATGAAGCTGCTGACTCTTTTGCAAAAGAGGATGCTGCAAGCAGCTTCATCAGACCTGAACCTGTCATTGGCATCGCTTCAGGCATTGCCAAACAAACTTTGAATACCTGGATGGCAAGTAGATTTATGGACTTCTGGCAGAATCTTCCAGGATTGGCTCACTCCAAGGCGTTCATTCACCCTTCGAAGCTTGATGCCAAACAGTTGTTGGACTACAGTAGAAATGAACTACGTCTAACAGGCCTTCCTACAGGTCACTGACATTTGAATCATCATATGCAGAGACTTGGACTATCGGAAGACAGTGTGTGTCGCCTCTGTTTGGAAAATGATAAAACAGTAGAGCATATACTTCGTGCCTGCCCCGCTGGGGACCGAATCAGGTTCTTAGAGTTCGGCAGAGCCGTACTGTTACCATCTGACCTGAAAGACCACTCACCATACGAACTAATCGGCTTCGTTAAGAAGCTGGGTTTATTTGGCCGAGTGTGAATTGGTGTAAGCCACAATAATCCTCTGCGGGTTGCGGTGGTGGGTCGAATTGACCCACTCACTTTAGACCTAACCCAACCTAACTCAAATGAGCTTTACAGAAAAATTTATTGTGTAAATTTCAAATAAGGTGGGCCAAATTGGAATACTAATAATAATGAATTGAACGAATTGGATAAGCGTGAAAGAAAAATATATGGTTGTTTTAAAAACACACATTGGAACCATTCAAGCCAGAGTTTTCACATACTTTTGAATTTGGTGATGAGGTGGGGAGACTAGGGTACTGCTGTTGATTACAAATGGAAGTTTGAATGTCGGAATCTTCCGTCAAAGATGTCTCATCGCAAAATGTACGATATTCGACTTGTGAGAATCTAAATTTCAGTATAAATTGCAAGAGGTCATATTCCCATAACGTGAATATTTGTTGTGGTATATAGAATAATTGAAACACAAAGCCTTTTGTTTTACGAAATTTCCGTTACGAATGCTTTTTTAAATTATTCGAAAATGACGAGAGAAGTTTGTGAAGACAGAGCCGGCGTTAGCGTGGAGCGAGTGGAGCGCCGCCCCGGGCTTCATGCCTCGAGACCTTACTCGCGCCAAAAAATAAGTGAAAAATTTTGGTTGAATGAAAATAATATAATAATGTACAGATGAACATGCCTGAGATATATGTCTGATGACCCGAACTGTACGGTGGGAGTTCATTTAATTCATATTTTCTTAACTCTTTTATTTTCTTATGTCTCGTACCACTCTGTACAGGCAAGTGGTTGCATTCCAGAACACATGAACCTCTCACGGTTCATCCCTCTTCGAGAGAGCGTTGATCGGTTCAATGTATATTAGTAAGTTTTAGTTCTGTCATAAATGGCAATAGTTAAACATCTGTTTGTTCTCTTTCATATTCTCGCACTGTAAAAATATTCCAATATCTGCTATCGAAGTAAATAATTAAATGTTGAAGTACCTAGTATTTTATTAACAAGGTTAACGCTACAAAATTCAGTTTGATCATACAAACAAAACATGGTCCATCGAGAAGATAACAGAACGTCTTAACGCAAATTTCAACGAACTTTGAAGGCATAATCTATAAGTGAAGGTGTTCGAAAAAGGGCACTAGGAAGCGGTAAAAGTGTGTATCGCGTACCTATCGGCGAATCGGAGCCAAGAGATCATCAGCAGCGTGGGAATCAAACAGGTGGAGGGAGGCGCGTAGTTTGGACAACGTGGCCACAAAATCAACGACAGCAGAACTCCTCGTGCATCGGCAAATGCATGGGCGGCGTAAAATATGGAATGAAGTGTCCTGAGTTTCGACACTTTATATCTATGACCATTTGTGAACTCATTGAATTTTTCAATACCTACAGTTCTTAATTTTTTTTCAAAACATGGCATATGGTTCACTGTGTACGATGATATGGATACAGTGAACCACCATCCAGCACACAGTAAATCATAGTTCATAGCTCAAATGAAACGATAAATTACTCCAAAAAAGTTTATTGTTTTTTTATAACTTTACATACAAGGTAAAATAATATAGAAGACATCGGATGTATGTAGTAGATGTAGTACTCGACGCAAGTACTAAATTGGTTGAATACTATCAAAAATTAACTTCTAAAAAAGTGGAAACAGAAACTGAATATTATTTCGAATTAAAATTAAGAAGAGCCCCTTGAAGTAATATTTCGAAAACAATTGACTAATTTTCACATTTGACATCCGATTTTGACACTGTAGCTACATCGGGATTGTCAGGAATGAAGAACACATATTGTGTTGGAGATTTTTTTCTCAAGAAACTAACATCATAATCACCTTCTTGGACAGCTAAAACTTTAGCTAAATAGTAAATTTCAATAGTTAGTTTTATCTTTTTCACCACTAAACTAAACCAGAACAAATTCTCCTTCGGCAGGATCTCTGGTGAGATTCCCTAACTGATTTTTTGCAATAGGGATAGTATCTTCATCTGAATTCTCATCAAATTCATCTGTCAGAGTATCATCACTTTCCAAAATCATGGAAGTATCAGATTCAGAAGTAGAACTTTCCTGTAAAACTTTCCTTACAACTTTATTTCCCTTTTTCTTAGCGCATGCAATTTTTGATTCAATTTATCGCTTCTTTGCTTGTTTCTCATTTTCAATCTGTTCCTTTCCTGGAGTATCTGTTGATATTATACTTCTACCCCTCTTCCTGTTCTTCTTCACATTTTTTCTTGGTTTTGCTTTGAAAGGTGAACGGAATTCGGTCGGATCTATGAATTTTCTGTGATCTAATTTTGATGACTCATTTAGTGATGAATTTTCTCAAGGGGCGATGTTTTCTTTTTCTGAACAATCGGGATCCATATCTATAGATATGTTGTCCGCCACAACAGCGGTAGAATCAATTTCCTCAGTTTGTGGGCGATCAGTGACTGTGCTAGGTAAAAAGTCGATTTCTGTAAAAATCGTTTTATCAAAAGGAACAATTCCGGTTGCTTTGAAGCTATTACCAGGGGGTGCTCCTTTAATCATGTAGTTCTTGAAGTTTTTACGAGGAAAAATTATAACTGGTGGGAGTGAATATCCACCAGCACAAACAATAGCACATGTTGTGAACAACGTTCCCCTCTCGCCACTAGTAACTTCTGAGAGACATCTTATTCCTTTCGGTGCCAGCACTTTTGGAAGTTTTTGAACAGTGATTGTAGCTGTTTCATGTAAATTGAAGACGCGTGTTCCATTTGCAAAATTAGGATGGCTTTTTAAAGCATCTTCTAGATTTTGAAAATATGTATCGATGTTATATCGATTGAAAACTGTCGCTCGAGCCAAGCTACAACTTTCCGGTATTCTGAGACATACATCTGGATGACGATCTCGAAAGGATCGAAGCCATTCGAGACCTGCTATTTTATTTTTTTTTCCAGGACTCTGGAATATGTATTTTATTGATAATTGCCGTCTCGTACGCTTATTTGCGATAATCTTTATTTGTTAAGCCGTTAAAAAATTTCTTTAATGCCTCTTCTTGTTCCGCATTAAAGATCTTATTTATGTCATAGTTAGGAAGTATCCTGACATTATGACCCTCGCGTGCATTTTTTGTTTTCCAATAATATCTCCTTAGGGTTGCGTTAGGAAGTTCTCTAAGTTTAGCTGCCTTTCGAATCGTTTCCCCGCTGGCTATGAGCTCAAGAGCTGCCCCCATGTTTTCTTCTGTGTGAGCCCCTATTTTACGAGGCATTTTTCTGCGAGCCATTCTGAAAAAAAAAACGTTAATAACAATTACAGAAGTCCAGTGGTACACAGTGAATCAATGGTTCACTGTTGGACAGAAGGTACAAAAACATTTGATCTGTCTGTCTGTTTAAAAATCTGTTAATGGTTAGGAATAAGAATTATTCATTTGTTTAATTAGGCTTTTGCTATCGATCAATGTCCTACATAGAACTATTATCCATATGAAATCACAAAATCATATTTGCAAGGTGTGGTTATCTAATTGACACAAAAACATCGAAAAAATTTTCTTTTTTACGTACCTGGGCAAAGCACTTTATCCGTTATAGAACCTACTCAATCAAATGTTCGAGCGATACTAATAGGTTGAAGGGTAGTCCGATGGTAGACACTTCAACCACGGCAATCGTTTTGAGTTTTATGTAAACAACTGCGCAGTGTACTTGACTGGTCCACTGTGAGACATGGTTCACTGTTGGACAGTCTACCCTATATTAGTAAGTTTTAGCACAGAACACCCTAACTACACAGAAGAGAAAGACCGCCTTCCCGCCCAAACTTTATCTGAGTGCACTTGAGCTATGTTTAGTGTTACATTTGTCAAATATAAACTTCAAACTTTCCGCTGGTTCTATGTAGTTGATTTTTGTTTTCGTTGTATCGTGTCCATTTTCTCCACAAGTGTGAATAATTGTTAATACATCGAGTGACCCCTTTGGTTTTTTGAACTTCCTTTTATTCTTGTGGTATATATTGATTTGATAAAACTAGTTACTAGTGCGATTGTTGCATAGGCTGTCAGAGATGACCACCAAAGAAGGAACTGGGTGTGTTTTCAGAGAATGTTCCTCTAGAACAATTGATAAGAATTCTTCTTTTTTCAGGTACCCAAAAGATCTCGAAAGATATTTTTCTTAAACTTTTGCTGTGGTAGATTTTGTAAACCTATTCTTTTCAGAGCTCAAAAATGGATAGCAGCGAGCAAAAGGAATGATTTGAGTAATTCAACCCCTGAAGCATTACATAAAAGTTATCGTGTGTGAACTACACTTCGAGGATTCTATGTTTTGGAACAAAAGTGGTTTCAGAACACAGTTAATTCAGCATGCTGTCCCCACTATTTTTCCTCATTCATTGAAAAGGAATCTTGAAGTTGAGAAGAATACGACTCCGCAAAAAAAAATCAATATCTTATCAGGTAGCAGACTCAGCAATATTAAACAAATGTGATTGCAGGTTTCAAACTTTATTATTTTGCAGACATCAACAGGACTTTCTCTATCGTCATCTTTAAAGCCGAAGATCATTGTAAATGATCCTAACACATCCAGAGTACGAGCATCCACAATAACATCATCAGGTGAGATTACTTGGTTGATTAAAGGTGAATTCATGAAACCCAACTTAACTTGTATTTAACTTAACTTATCCTTAAAAGTTATCTTAAAAAATGGCATTCAAGCAACAACTCCGCAACTTGAATAACTAAGATATGAGCTACTGATTTTGACAACTGACAAATTTTTGAAGCGTTAGCGTAAAAAAGTTGATGAGTTACTGAATATAATGCGAGAATGCTTCCATTTGATTTTGAACATCGAACTTATTGAGTTACTAAGTTGAATCACATATTTCTCCGAATAATTTTGAGAGAATGAAAGTGAAATTTGTTGTACAAGTATTGAGCAACACAGTTGCAAGTGGTATGAATACTCATGTGAGTTTAGGTGCACTCTCTGGTGTCGTCATGCATACTATTCAAGTTATTGAAAAATTCAATAATCTCTTTGATATACTGAATTCCTCAGTAAAAAACTCACCATATGCTTGGAAAAATGAGAAACATATAAAAAAGAAAGTAATACAAATTATGAAATTATGAAACAGAAATTAATTGACGCTCCGGGACGACTTGACTGATTCCAGTGGCGCATTTACTTTTTCAACTGCAGGAATATCCGAAAAAACCTGCAGCACCACATCAGCTGAAGATCTTGATCTGCCTATGCCCTCTCTTCCATAAAATAAAATGTAAGGTTTCTCCAGAGGTTCCAATTGATTCAAGATATTGCCAGAATATTTAGTGACAAGACAATCGTCAATCTCAATCAAGTCCGTTTCGTCGTAATGATGACCAGATTTAATGCCAGAACCACAGTGAACCAAAACAAAACTACATTGAGGTTATTATATTGGTCTGCTAGATTGAACTGTTCATCTACTTCAAACTCAACCTTAACCTTAACCTTAACCACGCACGAACCTTATGAAAAATGGCTTTTGGTGAAGTCTGCTGAATTTTTGGTATAATGAACTTTTCAATGTCCTGATCGAAAGTCTTCAGAGGCACAATGGTAAATAATGAACAGTTTTTGGGTAAAAATTGCTCAAAGTCGGCAAAATGGGGAATTTGGTAATATAACGGGAGAAATAGGCCGTGTAATTTTGCAATTCTACGCCTCTTGGAAATTGTAGCATGCGCTTTAACAATTATTTTATGGGTCTTGTGTCTTCCCAGTACCGTTTGCACAAAATTGCAGACCCCACATGTTGATAGATAAAGGCATGATCCGAGAAATGAAAAAATGATTTTCAAATAATTATAAAAACAATAGGTTGTGAGGAAGTTAGTCAATGGATATGTGTATGGTTGAATATAAGATGTTTCAATTGATATACCGTGTGACACATATTCATGATACAGCCCACTTTTCTCCTTTGTTTCTCTGGCTATATTTCTGGCAAAAATGAATATGATCACTAGGCTGCACTTTTTAACATATTTGTAAAACAAATTCAACTTCCGGTTTTTCCGAAATTGACATCAATTTTTGATTTTCGAAGACACACCCTGCATATTATTACACGATCGGTTAGGGATGACCATGAGGAATCCAACGATACCAGGTTTGGTGACGTTATCTCTAATGACTACGGAGATTTCGCGATTCATTTAATACATAGGCTCAATAAGTGGGAGAGACAGTTGAATAGACCCTCCATGAAAAATTTCTCTGTCCTACTCATTGTCATTGAGCTTATGTATAAAATAAATGGCGATATCTCCGTAGTCATTAAAAATACACCATCGAACCTGGTATCGTTGGATTTCCCATGATTATCCCTAACCGATCTTGTAATAATATACAGGATCTCAAATTTGTAAAGTTGTTGTCATTTCTGCAAAAACTGGAAGTTGAATTTATTTTACAATTACGTCGAAGAGTCCCATCTAGTGAGTATATTCAATGTTTCATGTTTCAGAAATATTGCTGAAGAAATGAAGGAGAAGGGGGTGTATTATGAGTCTGTGTCACACGGTTTAGGGGCTGATACATGGAAAAATAATGGAAGTCAAAAAAATGAGTATATTTTTAAGATCATTGGCGTGAAGTTATCCACAGATTTCTGGCCACACATGCCGACGTAGAGGAAAATAAAAATCTGTGGTTGGGATACAAAATTATTAGCACCCGTACTAATATCTGTGGCTGGAAATACCTATTCACTATAGGTTGAACGTGAAATTATTAAGATTATTTGGTGTTCAACATTTTTATAGAGTCTTGAGTAGATTAAGGCGTTGATAACAATCAACAATACAGATTCAGGGAAAAATAAAATTGAAAATATTAGACTTACTTTCCAATACCCTATATAGAAATGATGATATCCGATGATGTGCGTCAATTAAAATCACACAACTTCCATAGTTTCTTGGGAAGATCAACTTGGTGATAACAGTTTTCTTGTCATCTAAACAGATTTCGAAAAAGAAATTGTTGAAACAATCAGACTCATTTTTTGAGATTCCTTGTATTCATGAAAACCACACAACTCTTATAGAATCTTGAATAGATCAACACAGTGAAAACCGTTATCTTGTTACCCATACAGATTTCGAAAATAAAATTGTTGAAACGATCAGACCAACTTTTTAAACCCCTTGTAGAATTGAAACCAGATAATGTGCGTGCATAAAAANATCAATAGATGTGAAATAAAGCCAATCGCCTTTTCAGACCATGAGGCGGTCATTGTATATATACAGGTAAATCCCAACAACAGAGTTAGCATCACAAGTCACGGGTGGGGTTATAGGAAAGTGAAAAAATAAGATCTTTGAAAACAAATCAACTATATAATAGAAATTTCATAGAGTGGTGGTTTGGATCTTTAAAAACAAACTAAAGCTTATTTTAAGTCCATCGAAATAGATCAGGCCATTGAGAATAGACATATGATGGATTTTTATCAAAAGGCACTTTTTGAAACAAATGAAAAGTTGAACAGAGGCGAAAACGTTATTAATGGATATAGAAATATTGAAAATACAATATCACAGCTGAAAGAACAACAACTAAACACGAGGTTCAAAAATAAAGATAAGGATGGTATAAACGAGAGATATAACACATATGATCTCATAAAGCAAAAGAAAAACAAAGTATCCATTATTTCTTCCGTAAAAACTGAAAATGGTCAAATACTTACAAATTCTAAAAATATGATTAACTATGCTAATACCTTTTACTCAAAATTGTTTAATGATGGTCAACAGGACCCACAAGCCAATGACAGGGACATCAGGTGTCTACTTGCTCATATTAAAACCAAAGTATCACATCATGATAACATATTTTAAAAAAAAGAAATAATTTTGGAAGAAGTGAAAGGAGTGCTTGCTGGAACTGCCAAGAAAAAAACACCTGGCTGAGATGGACTCACCTATGAATTCTACTTGACGTTTTTTGATGAACTCGGGAATGAGCTCAGTAAAATGTTTAACATGCTACTCTCCAGTAAGACACCAAAAGATTTTTCAGAGGCAGTTATTATCCTTGTCCGAAAAGTAAAGTCCGATTTTAGACCAATCACACTGCTCAACACTGATTACAAGTTGTTTATGAAAATAAAAAATATTATTGGACTGGAACAGGTAGGTGGTAACAATAAATCAATATTCAATAATATTCAATATCCAATAAAACAGGCTATCGAAAATAAATTTTTAAATGGTAAACAAATAAAAAGACAAAAAGTTACATTGGAAATAAATTTTAGAGGTTGCGTTTTCCACCCCTTAAAATCATGGGGTAAACCGAATAAATTACTGGCTAAGTGTCTTTTTGATAGTACAAAACGTCAAGGTAATTACAATATTATAACTTTTTCAGTGCTTGTGAAAAAAATTGTTTTACAAATTTTATGTACCCCCTTTAAGGGGCTGTATCTTAACAAGGGATGCTCCAATCAAGTTTTTTTATATGAAAGATCCTATCTTTTTATCGATGAGCAATCACCTCCCTAAATGTTTTACACTTATTCAGTTACACCCTGTATATAGGCAAATAATGGGAAAGGAAACTAGGACCCCAACAATACAACTCAAACATCCCCAATATGATTCCAGTTCCAGTGCTTATAAAGTAACTAATTGTCAATGTCACTGTCAACATCTTTTTGTGATTCCTGTTGTAAATCTTTTAAGAATTCTTTTGGTTTGAAGATACATAATGGAAAAAATCATCAAAATTCAAGAAATAATACCAATGTCTAATAGAGTCTTGATGATTCCTCTTTTTGTCGATTGATGGTGGTTGGATTCGTGGTTCAGATACTGTCCCGTATGAGTGGGTTTTCGGTA